>JASVEL010003429.1:0-68634 GCA_032618575.1 Nicotiana noctiflora | reverse complement strand
AGGAAATAGAGAACTCGCACAGTACTTGATACGAGCCGGTTACTACTGGCCCACAATGAAAAAAGACGCAGTAGACTACGTCCGGCGATGCGAGAAGTGCCAAAAGTTCGCTCCCATGATACACCAGCCGGGGGAACCTCTCCACTAAGTCACCTCCCCATGGCCATTCATTAAATAGGGAATGGATATAGTCGGACCGCTGCCTCCCGGACAAGGAAAGGTACGCTTTTTGTTAGTTTTAACTGACTATTTTTCTAAGTGGGTGGAAGCAGGCGCCTACACCCAAATCCGCGAACAAGAAGTCATAGCTTTCATCTGGAAAAACATCATCTGTCGTTTCGGCATCCCCAAGGAAATAACATATGACAACGGACGACAGTTCGTAGGGCAAAAAAAACTCGACTTTTTCGACAAATGGCACATCAAAAGGATACTGTCAACGCCATATCATCCAGCCGCCAACGGCCAAGCGGAATCATCCAACAAGACTATACTAAATATTCTGAAAAAAAAGCTTGAGGACGCCAAAGGACTGTGGCCCGAGCTGCTGCCGGAAGTACTGTGGGCACACAGGACCACCCCTAAGTCCTCCATAGGAGAAACCCCCTACTCATTAGTCTATGGAACCAACGCCGTCATACCAGTCGAAGTCGGCAAACCAAGTCTCAGATATTCACACATGAGCGGAGATGAGAACGACACAAGCGGACTACAAGACCTGGATGAGACCGAAGAAAGAAGAGAAATGGCCCACATCAGGTTGGTGGCACAGAAACAGCAGATCGAGAGGTATTACAACAAGAGGACGAAAATCTGCCCGTTCAAGATGGGCGATTACGTACTAAAAGCCAAGACACTGTCATCGAAGGATCCCAACGAAGGAAAACTAGGAACCAATTGGGACGGACCCTACAAAATTATCGCAGCAGCAAATAAAGGTGCCTTCAAGCTCGAGACCATGGATGGGAAGATACTCCAAAATAACTGGAATATCTCACACCTCAAGCGCTTCCACTTTTAAGGGACACCTCCCAAGTCGTACTCTTTTTCCCTCCTCCGGGTTTTGTCCCAATTAGGTTTTCCCGGAGAGGTTTTTAATAAGGCGGTGAGGGAGATGTCCAGAATCGCTTGTATATTTATTCTGATGCGCTAATCGTACCGGTCGACACAAATAGCACATCACAGGGACTAGGGCTATGGTCATGTTGTATGAAAGGCTACGGCCATCTCCAATGAATGAAGGGCTACGGCCATATTGTATGAAAGGCTACGGCCATCTCCAATGAATGAAGGGCTACGGCCATATTGTATAAAAGGCTACAGCCATCTCCAATGAATGAAGGGCTACGACCCTCTCCAGATGAAACAAATGGCTAAGGCCCAAAAGCATCCAAGGGAGAAGTCTTCGGCCCTCTCCAGATGAAACAAATGGCTAAGGCTCAAAAGCATCCAAAGGAGAAGGCTACGACCGTTTCTAGATTAAACAAATGACTAAGGCCCAAAAGCATCCTAAGGAGAAGGCTACGGCCCTCTCCAGATGAAACAAATGGCTAAGTCCCAAAAGCATCCAAAGGAGAAGGCTACGGCCCTCTCCAAATGAAACAAAAGGCTACGGCATAAAAATATCTGAAGGATAAGGCTACGGCCTCCTCCAGACGAAACAAAAGGCTAAGGCCTAAAGACATCTGAAGGAGAAGGCTACGGCTCCTCCCTGATAAAGCAAAATGGCCAAGGCCTAGAGCGTTCAAAGAAGAAGGCTACGGCCTCCTCCAGGAAAATCGAAAGCTTAAGGCATCGACACTTAAGAGATAACGACACGACCTCTCTAAATGAAGGGACGAAAGGACGGCCGCGTAAAACGCATAAGCCCGACCTCGCCCCAATTTGGACTTAGGCTAAGCACTCTAAACGACAGAATATTGGCGCGCCTTGTCTAAGAAGGAATTCAGGCGGAGCCACCCCGTACGAATTAAAGGCTAAGGCCGACGCCGACAATGTAAAAAAGACTTGAGACATTAATCAAAAGGAAACCTTTATTAATATATCAATCGCACATTTACAAAGGAATAAAGGTTACAAACTACAAAATAAAACCTACTCAACTATTGAAGCCGCCGTTGTCTCCTGCAGCCCCATCGGCGCCGTCCTCGCCGTCATCCCGCCATATCCTCTCAATCCAGGACCCGGTACCCAGCTGATCCACATCGATAAAGGATTCTCCCGTCTGGGTCGGAGAGTCAGGGTCGTAGCCACAGGCTTCACGAGCCACCCTAACTAGCCAACGCTGCTCATCAACCTCCACCTCGCTAGCCCTACCGGCGGCATGAAGCTCCTCGAATACGGTCCGCCTCGCCTCGACGTATATCAATATGTCCTGGGCCTCGTGAGGAACATCCCCAGCTGGGACGACTGACTTCTGGGCCAAGGCTACTTGAAGCTCGGCCGACAAAGCGCCGACCTTAGCACGAAGCTCATTGGCCTCCATTACAGCCACACGGCCCATATCCACTTCCTCCCCCCGCTGCTGGAGGAGGCTCTCTAGCTCGGCATTTCGAGCCACAACGGCCAGCAGATCGGCATCCGCCCTCTCAATCTGCTCTGTCTGTTTACGCAGCTGCACCTCCAGTGACTGAAAGCTCTCTCGGAGGAGTCGGAACTTTGGGGCATCCGAAAAATAGTCCGAGAGCGTCTTATGCTTCTCGCGGGCCTCCTTGTACTTTACCGACACCTTTTGAAGGGTAGCCAGCTTCTTCTGGTCCCTCCGGCTCCGCTCCACCTCCAGGATGAGAGTCTGCAAAGGAGAAGAGGCAAGATGAAAACTTCGAAACAAAAGAAAATAAAAAAAAGAGGGGGAGAAGGGAATGTACACGTCGAACCATACCTGCAGGGCGGCACCAGCAACGCGACGAGACAGGTCGCGGTCGCTCACTCATTTCAACGACTCCGCCTCGGCATCGCCACATAACAAGGAAAAGTGCTTCACGGCGTGCCCGCTCTCCTTCAACAGGTTATAGCCTGTCGGTATCAGAAGTCGGCGCAACTGACCCGTTTCTTAGGCTACCTCCAGCGCATCCGCCTCAGCTTCGTCCTGCAATGGAACATCTACCTGTTCCGAGGCCGCCTCAGTACCCGCAAGCTCAGCAACAACAGCAGGCATAACCTCACCATCGGCAGGCGGGGCGTCAGCATTCTCCGCATGGGCACTTAAAACCGCAGCCCTCCCCGGACAAATGGCATCGCCCAGAAGGACTGGCCTTGACTCCGGACGACGGACCGCAGGTCTCTTCCGTCCTGGGTCTACAACCACTCCTTTTCCGGTAAGTAGCCAACGCCTCTTGCTCTCTGCCGGCTCGTCATGTGTAGGAGCGCCCTCCTCAGCAGAAGGGGGTGCGAGCTCTATATCCGCTCCAGGCACCGGGTTAGTAGATGACACAGACACAGAACTAGAAGGACCAGGAGCGGCCGACATCAGGGACTCCTGAATGGCTCGCTCAAGATCCGGGTCGGCAACCCCGGCCGCTTCGCCGCCCGACGCGATACCGTCCGTCAGACCCTCCTCGGCCTGGTCGACCTCAGGAAGGCCCCGCTCAACGGAGGCCACGAGCTCCGTTTCTGAGGAAGCGGGACTGGCGACACGGCGTCTCTGCCTCCGTGTCACGCTCCGGGCTGCAGTAAAAGAAAATACACATATATTAGCTACGGCTACCACCAAAGCGAAAGAAAAATGAAGAAAACACATATATGGTAAGTTGAGACCGTACTCGGAAGGCCGTACTTCAGACCAAATGCAGCCCACGTCTTGCATTCCTCGGCAAAGGGGATCAATCGATTTACCCACGCCCTAATACCGGGAACTTGTTAGGGCGTACGCGCCACCACTACACAAGAAAAGCAAAAAATATATTAGCGCCTGAGAAATGATATGACAACGACGCAATGAATCAAGACATGGAAGGGATGGTTGGTACTTATAGTTGGCGTTCCACATCTCCGGAAAGCCGGCTGCGTCTGCCACTAAGTCAGAGGTGCGGATATAAAAATATTTCGTCCAGAATTGATGATTGGGCTTGTCATCCGCCTCAACAATTGTAGATGCGTGATTTTGCCCCTACCCTAGATTTTTTATATTTTTAGCGTAAAATATTTAGTTTAGTTTTAATATAGCTATTTTAGCTAATTTTGACTCTTTTACTTTATTTTTATCTTAAAATGAAAAATAAATAAAAAATATAGTTTTATTATATTTTGTAGTCATTTTAAAAATTAAAAAAAAAAACAAAAATAGTACTTTATATTCTTATCTTTATATAAAAATGAAAATTACAAAAAAATAGTTTCATTAATATTTTGTAGTTACTTTAATCTTGAAAAAATATATATAAAAAAATAGTTTTGTTTTAATTATGAGTCTTATAGTTATTTTGCTTACGTATGATTAATTAATAACAATGTGTTCTCATTATCGGTTCCGGGCAAAGAATAATATTCGGGTTCAAACTACCCGGTTTTATAATTTTCGGACCTAGCCCATAATAACCCGAGTCCACCGCACATGGAGAACACGGACAAAACATACCCATCACTCTACCCATAACCCATGTGACCCCCTCTAAACAAAACACAAAAGGGGAACACATGCACACACTAACGGACAGGGGGGATGGGAGAACAAATCTTGAACACAAAACAAATATGCACATGCACACCACATATAGAAAAAAGGGGCTAACATTTTTTAGGAGGACAGACTGTTCGATGTGGATGGATTTTGAAAAGGAGACACTACATATGCATAGGGGGCTGGCTTCATTTTAAGGAGGAGAGACAATACATACAGAAAAAAAAAAGATAGAGAGGCCCTCGTCATTGATCTTTCTTCCAATTACTCTTCTTCAATCTCTAAATGCTCAGCTGCAAATAACCATGAAATACTTCAAAATCAGCCAGCAACCAAGCTTGAAATCCGTCAAAAACTCCAGCCCCCATAACCCAGTAAAACTTCTTTGAAAATCAGCTCCAAAACAGTCATTTCGTCATGCTAAAAATGGTAGAATCCATGGCGAAATCACTAGCGAGTTCCCGTTCGAGAGGTCGGCGTTAGAGGTACCGTCCGTTGGTTTTCCGGTTCGATTCTTACTGATTTCTTTGAAGTTGTGTCGATTTCCGACTGTAATTATCGCTTCGTTTCACTCTGTGTAATTGCTACATTTCAATTAACTGGAAAGCTAATCTCAGGTTACTTCTAATCTCTTCTATTTCAGTTTGGATCTGAACATGATTTGAGTTAGACTGCCCTGTTTGCACTGTCCAGGCATCTTATTTACACAGCTTTGAGTGTAAAATTATGCACTGTTGCCTTACAGCAACTCTGATTTTACTAGTAGTCTATGTATTTTTCTGGAATTTTGCTCGGTTTTGCGATTACTAATTAGCTGAATGAATATCATCTCCGTTTGAACGTCGTCGTCTCGTGACTTGTTGTGTTCTGCTTTGTTTCCTTCTCCGTAATCTCTGTAGCGTTAACATCTTCCAAGACGACGACAAAGACGACTACATTTAATCAATGAGAACGAGGTGAATTAGATTAGCTGGTGAAGTGAAGGAAGTCACGTGATATAAATAGATATTTATTGTTCTTGTTTTCGCTGTTCCTCTCTTTACTTGTTTCCAAAATGACGGGGTTATAGGATGTTAACATCATTTCACTAGATCTATTTTTTTATGTAATGAAAGAGTATATCATGAAATGAACTGGAACAATAATCTTAACTATTTTCACTTGATTAATCATTTATATGAATTTTATATGGTTCCTTTGCAAGTTGTCAATCACAAATGAAGTTGGCATCTCAATGAAGTGCTGCTTTAATTTCTAAGTTTACCTTTGTGCAAAGGAAAATTCGTTGACTTGGCATACCAGCATTATGGAGACAACGAGCCTCCACCGAGATGGCCACTTATTGCAGAATATGGTTTTGTATTTCGTTCTCCTTAATGTGGTTTCTTCAAAACTCGTTATGGCAGACTTGCACGATACTAGTCTAGGATATAGTCTTTCTGTAAAAAATTTGTAAATAGTAGTTGCCGGTAGATAAATGGAGTCAAGCTGGGTTAAAGTGTTAGTAATGGCCACGTGATTCGTTGGGTAGTTGTGATGTATGTGAAATTTTAGATGTTTAGATTTGTTTTGGTACATTAATTATTGGTTGATTTTGTGTTTATGAATGTAGATAAAATCAAGGTACTTCGTGTCTAACAAAATGACAATTGCATGGCCCTCATTTGATTAATCTTGTTTTGTCCTTAGAATTCGAGGCGTGCCATTTAGCAAATTTCATGGCCCTCGCAAAGTACAAACGCGAAATTACTTTAGGCGCGTTAGTTAATAATAATACCTTCCTAATCACGGGTGCGCATTTATGTGACCCAAATCTTACTCTCGGCGAAACTGAAATGCATTAAAGTCACAGGCGTACTGGTTGCGGTGTGACTCGAAATGTGTTTTCGTGATGTCGCAATTCTTCTAAAATTGAAAAGTGGAACATTAAAAGCACATAATTAAAATATATAAAGAAATCAGATAAAAGCAAAAATTGCAGTTGAGCGACCGTGCTAAAACCACGGAATCCGGGAGTGCCTAACACCTTCTCCCGGGTTAACAGAATTCCTTATCCAAGTTTCTAGTTTCGCAGATTGTAATACAGAGTCATAAATTTCCTCGGTTCGGGATTAAACCGGTGACTTGGGACACCATTATTTTCCCAGTGGCGACTTTGAATAATTAAATAAACGGATCCCGTTCCGACCGTCCTTTAAATGGAAAAACTCCTTCACCGATTATTATTATATTCCTTCTCGGGGTGTAGTATTAAACAGTGGCACATTTACATCTTTACGTTACGTATTTGTGCGGTGAAAAAAGGAGGTGTGACAACGACCAAGCCCTTTGACCCTCGATTTTTCAATTGCAGCATCTTGCCCCGCATGTAGCAGGGACTAAACAACTGCAATAGGTGGTGAATAGAAACGTCCACCCCAGCCCTGGCCGCGTACGTCATTAAGATCCAACAGATCTTCCATGTATACGGTGTCAATTGGACCGGGCAGATGTTGAAAAAGCGACATAATGCCTCCGCCAAGGGATATATGGGGAGCTCGCATCCCATGATAAAAGGATATTCATGGATGGCGCAAAACCCCGGTCGATGAACGTACACCAGGTCATCCCCGGCCACCCTCATCTCCACTGTCTCTGACACGTGGCAGGTTACCCAGAGATTGTCTAGTTGCCTCTTGGTAAAAATAGACCTCTCATACGCATCGACATCTGCCGGGTGAGAAAAGTCTTTTCTCGCGTACAGATCGCGAGGAAGGAGGTTGCTTTCCTTCAAAGGAACAAGTTCTTTCTTTTTCTTCTTATTGTTATCCCCAGACTGTCGGGAAACCCCAGAACCAGTCTCTGCCCGTTCCGGTTCTCTACGGCGACTACCTTTGGCCATTCTTTTGTTAAGATCGCTAGCTGGGAATCAGAAGAAACTTGGTAGCAAGAATGCTAAGGGAAGGAACATGAGTGGCCAAGAATATGAAAATGAGAAGATATGAAGCAAAGAGTCTCTGGTGAACTAAAAGAAAGGATAATATTGAAACTGCCTCCTATTTATAATAAGTTACCGCACGAAATTTGAAGAGTTTTTACACCGAAAAAGAGGCGGAAAACTGAAAAGTCAAATCGCCCTTTATGACTAGCATTGAAAACCGCAGTAAGTATGGTGCACGCCGTCTGCAGGTGACGGTTCGAAAGAACGTGCCATGTATGCACATCTGCACAGAACCCGACGTGGGCTGGATCTATCCGCCCATCGAAGAAATGCCCCGGGCATATCTCCGATAGGCGGAGGGACTATCTGTATGAGGAGAAATCGGATAAATAATATGACACGACTACATCTACACGTGGTCAGCCCTGATGAAGCGAATTACGAGGACGCCTCCTTATGGGGACGACAACATTCGAGGTCGTCTTCGTTCATGGCCGTACGACGAGAAGGATGCGGCCTCGCCTTTAGGACACCAAGTCGGCAGATTTATCTAGAAGGGCGTCCCCAGTCCCCCCGGCATATAATCTAAATACGTTTGTAGTATCCGGGCGTTAATGTAATAGTTGGGTGAGAGGGCCTTCCAACTAGGGCCTCCCCCATTTGTAAAGGCAATCAATTTTTTATAATAAGACATCTCTCTCTCTCTATCTACATTGTTCTTCTCTCTATTACTAACATTTCCACTGTTCATTTATTCTACATTCTACGTTAAACTTTGTCATTTCTATATACGAATCATCTGTACACATCAACCCAACGATCGATCTTCGATTTATATTATTATTGATTCCGATTATCCCATTGTTTATATTGATTGTTTAGTTCAAAGGTATTCATCATTTTTCGAGCAAACACATACTCTTCAGTTTATAGCGTAGTTTTCATTAACCATATACTAAGGACTCGTTTGGTCATAGATTTTGTTAAAATAAATATGGATTTTGTTTAGCACATACATGTATGATCATAGATTTTGTCTACATTTTAGCAAAATTCCAAAACCAACTCAATTGACCAAAATATCACTATACATTTTTAAAAAGTTGCCACAAACTTTTGTATTTTATAGAAGAGCCAGTCATTTATTATTTTGTAACAATATTTCTTTGTCTTCTCGGTTATCTGGTAGTGTATCATGTAGTTCATTATAAAAATGATAGTTTTGTACCAAATTTACTTATATTCAGGACTATGATTTTGCGATAATATAATGAATGTTATTAATATTGGTACCGTTGGGTATTTGTGATAATTTTTAGAACGTATAGGTATAAGTCATGTTTCATGTTTTCCAAAATAAATTTGGAAAATATTTTTTTGAAAACTGATGTCCAAACACATTTTCATCTCCAAATCAGATTTTTCAAAACAAATTTAGAAATCTATAAGCTAGTTAAGAGTCCGTAGATTTTGATTAGATAACAATTTGCATGCTCCATTATTTATATATATCTCGCTATATAATTAATCATCATAGGGTTTAATATCACAATCAAATTTAGATATTATATTGCATTAATAGCGATGGAGAAACATTTTAGATAGTTGTCGAAACGTTAGACTAATTAAAAAAAGCACAATACCTTTGGGGGAAAAAAGAAGAACAAAACAACACCAAAAGGTGACAATAAAATAGTTTAACAATTTGGATTTTTATAATTTTCGTAAAAAACTATCCAGATTAATGGTATTAGAAGAATTTCGTCGAATACTTTTGAAAATCTGAAAAGGTTCAAAAAAATTGGAAGTTTGATGGACTAATGAGTAAACGAAAAGCGCACACATGCAATCGGAACCCAAACACAAAAATAAACTCCCGGGCTCCGCTCTCTCCCTATATAAACGTGAAAAGTCTCTTCTCTGAGATTTCACAATTCAAATTCTCCTCACGCAAACAACACAGACACTCTCCTTTCCTCTCAGCAAAATTTCAAATCTCTCTCCAAACTTTTGAAAATGCTTGCATTCAAGTAATTTCCTCTCTCTCTCTCTTCCTCTGTTTACGATATTGATTATGATTTTGATCAGTATTTTGTATTCTGATGTGTTGAGTGATTTTTCAGACCTGAAGAGCAGTTACAGCTCGTTGAACGAGAAGAGATCGAAGATGAAGATGACTTATTCGAGGCTATTGATAAACGTAATTTCTCTCTTTTTTTTGGTTGCGAAATTCTTATACTAATCCGTTTTCAGCTTCGATCAGCAAAATACATTTTTCTTCGAAGTTCAACAGCAACTTTATTTAATTTCAAAATTTGTTGTCCTTTGCTGTGTGATTTTGCTTTTCTTAGTTGATTAAAGTTATGGCTCTGAATTAGTTGTTGCGATAGTCGTAGTACTGTTTTTTCAGTTTCGCGCACATTATACTACTGCTTTGAAGTAACCGTGACACTCGTTAACTGTGTGATTTTCATTCTTAGTTAACGAAAATTATGGATCTGGATTAGCTCTTAGTATTCTGTTTTTCGGTTTGGCTCAACATTTTACCATGCTTTTTGACTACGATATTTCTCATTTCTCGTAAAAACTCAACAGGAATTTTGGTTAAACGTTAAAATTCATGTAAGTTTACTGCATGAATTTTATGAAAGTTATGGATCTGATTTGGTTCGTTGTGATACAATTAGTACTTGCTAAGTTCCTCTGTTTCACGCAACGTTACGTTTCTCTGAAGTATGATTATTGTAAATATCTTATATAAACACTGTTTAATGCAAAATGGCGTTGCTGTTTATGATTTATCTTTTTAATCATCAAAGGTTCTCTGGAATATGATTATTGTGTTATGCTTATGACTCGGTTCGTTGTGATACAATTAGTACTTACTGTTTACTCATGATTCAAGCTACTAGTTCATTCTTCAATCAATGCTAGCGTGTGTGATGTTGATTTTCAGTTTTTCTTCTGTAACCGAGATATGTGATTTTCAAGCGCATCAGAAGGATTTGGCGGTAATTCGGAGTATGATCTGTCTTGATCTCTTAACAAATCTAAGGAGTTCTCTTTAATTCAAAAAATTCATTGCGCTCTGTATTTTTCTTCGTTAACTCATAAAATTCTGGCTTCAAATCAGCTGGCTACACAATGTCCATATAGTTTACTGGTCTTGTGCTCATTACTTCATCCAGTTGTCTTATTTTTTAATTAGTGCTAGTGTCTCTGTGTTTTGATCTCATCGTTGTAGCATAATTTACGGTTTCGATTTTCTGCTCTGTTGTGAGTTTTTCTTATCATTATCCTTTTGAGATTTTATGAACGTGATAGTAATCTCATCGACTGCATTTTAGAAGAGTACAAACTCAAATTTGTAGTATTATGTTCCTCCTGGTATCTACCTTTCAAGGTATTGTCATGGAATAGTTTTTTAATAAAGGCTTATCTCCTTGAACTTACACAATTTAATGTAAAACTCAAAGCAGATCTTAAACTGGAATGATGAAGCTATAGTCTCAATTTTCGATATCAAATGTAAATTCAAGTAAAATCCTGATAAGCTTTTCCTGACAATTAAATGTTATGAAATCAACTAACTTTGTAAAATTATTGAATATTTTATGCAGTGATCTCTCATGGAATCAATGCTGGGGACGTGAAGAAACTGCAAGATGCAGGGATCTACACCTGCAATGGCTTGATGATGCACACGAAGAAGGTGAAAAGGAAAATCACTTCTGCTGTTTATTATCCATGATGCACGCATTATATACTTCCGCTTTGCAATCTTTCTTCTAAGAAGTATCAAATTTTTCTTGCTTTCAGAACTTGACTGGGATCAAAGGGCTGTCCGAAGCAAAAGTTGACAAGATCTGTGAAGCAGCTGAGAAGATAGTGGTAAGAGATTTATGTTCTGATAGACTGATTGTCATATTCCAAGTGATGATATCATCATATGTTTCTGCTACTACTGACTTCACTATTTTGTAATCGTTGCAGAATTTTGGCTATATTACTGGAAGTGATGCTCTGCTCAAAGTATGAATTTTTTGTTTCTTTATTCATTTTATGCCTTAACTTAAATATTGCTTGGCTGGTGATGTTAAAAGTTAATAGCCCACAAAACTCGCTCTATAATTTAGTGCTAACAGCTCCTATTGAGTAAATCACGGTGCTTCTTTTCTTTGCTAACCACTCTTGATCCTTTCTGCGTGAGTGACATATTTAAGGAAGTGTAAAATCCTATTTGTGCCTTATATAAAAAGATATCTGAATACATGTTTGCTACAGAGGAAGCAGGTAGTTCGTATTACAACAGGAAGCCTGGCACTGGATGAACTTTTGGGAGGTAAACGTTGCACTGCTTCTTAATTTATCCCGAATTCTTTAATTGTCACATAAATAGCTCTTGGTTCTGATAGTTTCTCTTCTGATGTGAACTTTCTGAAGGAGGGATCGAAACTTCAGCAATCACTGAAGCTTTTGGTGAATTCAGGTAACAATCAACTAATTATCGTTTTACCTTTGCTGTAGAAGCATTATCTGAATATTTCATCTAACTCTCTACTGAATGAACAATTTATTCAGATCTGGAAAGACACAACTTGCTCATACTCTATGTGTCTCTACTCAGGTTCACCTCTGATCTTAGAGCAATGAAGTTTTTGACCTTCTAGATCCCTCCTTATCCTTTATATGCTTTAGACTTAATCATGGATTCATCCAGAAATTGACAAGAGTTTCAATTCATTCGTCTGATTTATTTCAGCTTCCTACTAGCATGAAAGGAGGGAATGGAAAGGTGGCTTACATTGATACTGAGGGAACATTGTATCCTTGCTGATATTTCCTTACTCATGTAGCATCAATAATCAAACTAGCACTTCAAAGTCTCTTCATGAAGTAGCAGCTGTAGAAACAAAAGAGAATGCTTCCTTCCATTTTATCTTGTTTCTTTAACTAAGTGTACTATAGTCGGCCAGATCGTCTTGTGCCCATTGCTGAAAGATTTGGAATGGACGCAGGAGCTGTTCTTGACAATGTAAAGCATCTTTTGACCCTCATTTAATGATCTCTCCTCTCTTTGTTTAGCTTACTGACTTTTCAGCTGATTTCTTATCATTCCCTTTTTCCCATTATGATGTGAATTCACCAGATCATTTATGCCCGTGCATACACATACGAACATCAGTACAACCTACTTCTTGGTCTGGCAGCAAAAATGGCTGAAGAGCCTTTCAGACTTCTGGTGAAAGCCACAACTTCTATCCTGAATAGAATCATTGCTAATGGAAGTTGGCTCATATACTGAATATTACTTGCAGATTGTTGACTCTGTGATTGCTTTATTTCGGGTGGATTTTACTGGAAGAGGAGAACTTGCAGAACGTCAGGTATAACAAAATACAGAAATATGATATTTGATTTATAAGTTCCTGTCTCTTGATATTTATCTTTGTTCTAATAAGAGCCTGCATTCATCTATTCTAAATATGTTTTAATTTGAATGACTGCACCTTCTTGCCATTTCCAGCAAAAGTTGGCTCAGATGCTGTCCCGATTGATAAAGATAGCTGAGGAATTTAATGTTGCTGTTTACATGACTAATCAAGGTAGGCAATCTACTCTGCGCAGCTCTACAAAATGTGTTGATATGTTTAGAATCATAACAGAAGGAATAGGAGCATTAACAATGAAACTTCTAAGTGTTGATGTAATAGATTTTACTCAAAACAGCTAAACTGACTCGCTTTCTGTGTGCTGTATATCGATTGCCTTTTATCTACGTTAAAACTCCAAGCATGCTAACACAAGTAGCTGGATTGATTTGAATGCAGTTATAGCTGATCCAGGTGGAGGGGTATTCATATCAGATCCAAAGAAGCCAGCAGGAGGTCATGTACTTGCTCACGCAGCAACTATAAGACTAATGTTCAGGAAGGGCAAAGGAGAACAGCGTGTCTGCAAGGTGTTTGATGCACCAAATCTTCCAGAGGCCGAAGCAATATCCTACTCTTATAAAATTAGCTTTCCTTCTCTTATCATTCTTTTCCACTGAGTCAAGTTTAGCAGCAAGGGGTTAATAGAAAGTTCACCTAATTAAGGTTTTTTTTTCCATGGTCACCTATTAAGTTTTCTTAACAAAAAACACATTTTTCAGATAACACCAGGAGGAATTGCAGATGCTAAGGACTGAAAATCAGCTGGGACTTCCCCTCTGCTGCAGCAGAGAGCTGCTTATGCTTACATTCCCGCTTTCTTATTTTGATGCTTACTTTTTAGTGTTAGCTATAAATATATCAGTTTAGCATAAAAAGATGTTAGTAAACCACTGTTTTGTCACACTTATCGTGGTGTTTTCACTAATATAGTTAGCTCTTTGTCTAGTTATCTTGTATTATCATAGACGGTTTACAAAATGTTGACATGCAATATCAATAATATTGGCAGTTTCGTTTAGCAAGCAATTTTAGTCTCCGATCATCTATGTTCACAAATCCTCCGTCCTCTGAGTCTGGTATCTAACAACCTACATTTTTGACAAGGCAAGTTGTTATGCAGCCAGAGCCACTTTCCTGCTAAAGCATATTGTGCATATAGTGTCATGTGCTTAGTTTACCATCTTTTAAGTAACGACTGTTTCTTGGGCCTTAGCCCAACTTTTGGGTATTCTACAATCTCAATGCACAAGGGAACAGATACCTGACCGCTGATGTTTCTTATTAGCAAGAAACATTAGCCAGACAGCATGGATAAAAAACATTTGCAAACGGAAAAAGCAAGGGTAAAAGAAAATAGAAGCACCAAATACACATATTAAGATATAAGCAAAGCCCCTGTATCAAGACAGAAGTTATTTAAAGTAGACGTCTTCCAGCCAAGAAAATGGCCTAATTCCAGTATACGACGTAGCGAATCACGTTCCTTGGTAGCAATATGAAGTATCTTTCCTCACCTTTTAACATTTCTCTACGACCATAAAGCTCATAGCAATAGAAGTTGAGAATAATAGAAAGAGTTGGAAAAGCACAAGATAGAAGGCCAAATAATAACGAAGCCTCTGTGGTGATGAAAACTGCAGTCAGCTTAGTAGTGTTGGGACCAGTTAGCGGCACTGTCCACTCTGGGCATGCCTGTACCCCCTTTTTTGGACTCAGCATCCACCTTAAAGTTTGCACCGCACACCTCGCCTGAGCTGTCCACCCTTGGTACTGGTTTCAACTCATTACGGGGGTGCTCATAACTCCTCAAGCCACCAGAAGATGTGAAGAAGCATCCTGAAGAAGGAAACAAACAACAAAACACGTAAGTATTCTGCTAAAGATTCAAAAGTAAATCATCTGACATTGAGCATCTAAAAAAAAAGCAACGAAACAACAACCACAAAACACATTGTTATAGCATTAAATCCGAAAATGCTACATAAGGACGGACGGGAGTGGAGTATGAGAAGCACATGAAGCATATATCCAACCCACAGATATTATGTCATGTGTCAACCTGAATTATGAATCCCATCCCATTTGATTGATTTATGTATAGGCATTTTGCAGTCTTGCCACATGAACTTACCTACCTCTCCCCAATTTACCCTCTTCTTCACCCAGAGAAAAGGAGATAAAAGTCGTACAATGAGAATTATTTGCACAAATAGAAAAGGTCAGAATGGATCCGATACAAATCAAGTCATTTGGTTATGTTGGTCATCAGAGACCAAATATTAATTAGCTTGCAAAGAGCATATTTGTCTATTTTAATCATCCTATGGTTGAGCAGTAACTCCTTATTTTCCAATGTCAATAGAAGTACTTTTACTGATTACTCATCCAAAAACAAGAAAGAAATACTATGCATGTAGACCTTTCCCTTGAGTGTAAGAAGTTCATCTGCATTACCTTTGGGAAATGGTGCAAAGGATTTTCCACAACCTTGCTTCACAATGTCAGCATCATCGGAGAGAACTAGGTGGCCTTCAGAATCAGTACCCCAGAAGAAGGGCACACTCCCATCAACATCCTATAACAATGAAAGTGGTACATGTAAAGTCTAGTTGCGACAACAAGAGACGAGACACGAGACAATTCAAGACAACAAAGGACTACTCACAGAAGCTAGGAAGGAAGTCTTTGAAGAGCTATCGTAAAGAATGAAAGCAAACTTTCCATGAATATCTCTCACAACTTGATCTGGAGGATAAGGACCTCTATCCCTCAAAGTCCTGTAAGCCTCAATAACAATGATAACTTCGTTTGCTGTCTTGTTTAACCCATATTGTTGCTTAAGATGAGCTACATTCTCAATGTGGCCTTGAAACAAGCAGAATATGTCATCCACAACAGCGAACAACCTACAATAAACAGAAAGGATCTAAAATTTCATTATTCTGATGTATCCAGAAAGCATGATTTCGTTCAAAATAAATAAATCAAAATTACTCTAACTGAATGACAATAGCGATTATTAAATAAAAAAAAAAAAAAAGGAAAATCTGTCACACCCAAGCCACTAACCCCAGAAAGACCATCATTACATCCAAACCGAAACCGACAAAAACACAAATCACAAAACCAGCACACATAAAAGAGAAATATTTATAATTAAAAAAATTATACTCCTATATTTTGTCAAATTCACCAAGATCCACTAAAAAAATAAACAAATCGCAGAAAATATGAAAGATCGGATTACACAAGAACATAAAGTCAACTGAGTCGAATAGTGGAATTAAAAAAAAAACAGTCGATAGATCTTAGTTTTATTTTAGGGGTAAATGAAAACAAATATCACATCAAAGAGAAATGGGATAAGAAATAGGACCTGGGAAGAAGAGGGTTTTGGCGATCAGACGAGTAAGCCAAGAATCCAGAAGAGCCCAAGTTGATGTTGACAGAGCCTGAATGATTGGAGGCAAAGCGCTGTGCCAAGAAACCATCTTTCAGAGCAGATACTGCTGTCTCATTGTTCGGACTCTGAAGCCCTTCTGGACTTTTAGCCACTGATTTGTCAAAAACTGCTAGCATTTTTGGATCAAATGTTTATTGTGAAATGACGAGTGATTCTGCAAAATGATGATGATCTATTGGAGTTTGGAGGGTTGAAATAGTTCGCTAGTGGGAGTTCTTTTCCGCGTCCTTTTTCTTGGATTACCATAAATGCCCTTTCTTCATATTTTTTGGTAATTAAATTTTCATATTTATAAGTATAACTGGTATCATAAGGGGCCGTTTGGTTTGAATGCGGCTTATGCCGGGATAAATTATATTAGTATAAGTTATGTTGGAATTGTCTTTTATTCATTGTTTGACATATTATATTAAATATGACAATTGCATAATTTGTAAGAAGAATGTATAAGTTCTGGTGCTAATTACCCCACCCGTTATAAGGTAAAAGTTATTTCGGTATTAGTTTTAATCCTAGGATAACTTATACATGATATTCTAACCAAAAAAATATTAAGGTGATATTAAATTTTTATATCAGTAATATACCTTCTTATACGTCATACCAAACGACCCCTATAAGGGTGGTATAAAAATTTAATATCACCTTAATACTGTGTTTGGTTATCAAATCAGGTATAAGTTACCCTAATGTTAATTTTACCATTGGGATAACTTATACCCAATAGAAGGTGGGATAATTAGTACAGATATACATTCTTCTTAGAAATTATGTAATTGTCATTCTTAATACAACATATCAAGCAATGAATAAATAATAATCCCAACATAACTAATCTCAGCATAACTTATCTCAATATAACTTATACCGATATAATTTATATCAGTATAAATCTTATTCCAACCAAACGAGGGGTCGTTTGGTTTGAATATGGCTTATGCTGTGATAAGTTATGCTGAAATTAGTTACGATGGGATTAGTTATGCTGGAATTATTTTTTATTCACTGTTTGGTATGTTGTATTAAAAATAATAATTGCATGATTTGTAAGAAGAATGTACCAGTTATTCGATGTTAATTATCCCACCTTCTATAAGTTATAAGTTATCACGGTGTTAATTTTAATCCCGGAATAACTTATACCTAGTTTGCTAACCAAACATAGTATTAAAATGTATTAAATTTTTATACCATTACTATACCTTCTTATACCCCGTACCAAACGACCCCTAAGTTGGACACTTCAATATTAGTTCTTGCTTCTAAACAACTCGACAACTACAAAACAAACAAATTCTGCTATGGGTAAAAAATTAGTTTTTGCATCTGTCTAGCTAGACCTGGTTTCAAACCCCCTCTACAGTGCACCTCTTGAGTTATCAATCTAATTAACTCTGCACAACTTTAATTCTTTTTCTGAAAAATTCGATAGTTTCTCTCCAACCAAATTTGGTACACACTACACTACACCTGCTAGAACCATTATGTATGTTACTATCTATGAGCTCCCACTATTAGCATATGTTGTTACCCATTCTATCTCCTCAATTCATCCCTGAGCTAGTTTTCTCACTCATTTTCATTGAAGTAGCTTTAGCCATATTTCTTATGAGAACCCACATTTGAAGAATGTGTTGATGGTCCTCCATTTCATCCTCACACAATGGACATATTGGATTGCTTGGGATCCCCCCACTTTGTTAGCATGTTTTTTGTATATAACCTTCTACGTATTTGCTAAATATAACACTGATTTTGGACTCCCCGTGTTGTTGCATATTTGTTTACTCTCAAAATCGGATAACAATCGAATTTATATGCGATTTTAAGGATACATGATGTAAACTGATAGTACAAATTGAGAAAATAGATTAATATTGAAAACAATGATAAGAAAATGAATGCAAACAACACAAATTGAACAGCCTTAGCCTTTGAGTTTGATCACCCTCGATCCAAGAAATGCCTCAACTGATGTAATAACAGAATAACAAGTGATGAGAACTAGAAATAATAGTGTATTACTTTTTGGTGTGTATTACAATGTGGTTTACAAATGATCAAACCCCTTTTATATAGTAAGGGTGTCCTTGCTTTCCCACATCCCCATTTTTACGGTTTAGACAACTCCCATTTCGCCCGCCGCTACTTTTGGAATCACTTTTTCTTTTTTCCCCTCTGGCTACTAAGATCTTTCAATTCGACTGGTTCTCTCTTGCCTGCCCATGGATTCAGTAGTAGTTTGAAAGGTTGCCTTATTCGAGAATCTACGAATCTATGCTGATTTTCAACTCCTCGAAGCATTTCGTCGATTAATACGCCCTTCCTCCTCTCTGGGTGCCTAGGTATCCACCCTAAGCATTTCCTCCTTTTAACCTTTCCCTCTCATCACGCTTGACGGCAACCCGCTTTCTATCCCCCGAGCACTCAGTGGAAGAAGATGAATCAAGTCATACAGTCGAAAACCCAATCCTTGCTCCCGCAGTGAGTCCTTGGGGCTTGATACAATTCTATACAAGGTAAAAAATCTCATGGTTTGCTAATTAATCGGCCTCTCCTTGATACTTTCCGAGATTTCTACCGTGATCTCCAACCGATTATGGATATTTAGCATTCTATTATTTGGCTCGGCAAATTTTGCCGATCGTGTTTGATCTCGATCTTGTTCGGTCCCGGGGTCACGAGCTCGACGATCTAATTTTGTGCCTTTGTTCGATATAACCTAAGCTCGAACTTGAACTGCTATGTTTCAGCCTCGATTGGTCACTCAATAGGCGAACCCAACTCTGTCCGTATACAATATGGTTCTCCTCCACAATATTATGGGAGTCAAGCTTTGTAAAGGTAAGGCCACTCATTAGGGCTATGTATTATATACGTAATATAGTATTATTCAGCCGCTCTTTGCGTCATATCATTTCATATCATATATCATACCCGGCCTCATAGGAGACTCGATAAATTCTCATATTGTTACTGCATCATACCCGGCCTTAAGAGATATCGGTTGTACCCGATCTCAACAGAAGTTGGCGTACCCAATTTCAAAAAGACTCGGTCATACCCGACCTTACAAAGAGGAATCGGTCATACCTGACCTGAGAAGATATCGATCGTACCTGGCCTCAACAGGAATCGGTGTAGTCGGCCTCAAGAGGACCAGGTAGCGTGACATCACACATCATCTACCTAACTGATTAATGGTTGTACAATACATGTCGTACCCAATTGACTATAGCGCAACTAAGTAAAGTAAATAGATATGTATATATATAAGTGCAATGTAAGATCAAAATTAGGAGACGCTAAGATTAAACCAAGAATGAATCGTATTTTCCGACCTTAAGATATTATTTGCAAACATATCATGCTTGAAAGAAATGCCACCGACAAAGTAAGTACCAAAAAACAAATAACGTTATCTAGAAGAGCTTAGGACAATTCAGTCTAACAATATAGAAATTCTTCACAGCAAGAGGCTTACTTCAAATCATGCCAGGAAGGAAGGTTGCCTTACATGTCTTATTGAAGAACTAGTTATGTTTCTTGAGTTCTTATGCTTTTGTAGTGATTAAATCTACCTCCAATGAATTTCCAAACCTTGGTATAACAAGAAAATAAATATTAAAATGATGATCAAAAGCTTCTTCATGCTATACCCTCCTAGGTTCGACTTTGATTTAGCCTTGGATTGCTTAGGAATTTTCGGGGGGAAAGAGGGATAGGGTGTTAGAGCATTTTGGGTGAACCAAAATTTGACATCTCCTAGAATGAAAGAGTGAAAAGTAGTTATGTCCTTTTATAACCAGTCTGAGAAATTCTATTGCCCTACATGACAACTAGGCCGCCTCGCATCGGCCACTGAGCCTAGTGCGACATGTGTCGTTATTTGGTCAAATAAAATCGGTCATTTGTCCTTATACATGTCGCCTGCTTACGGGTTATTCCCAAACCTTATAAATATCCAACTTTATGGGTAGAGGAAAAGCGTGCGGTGTAACATCATCTCCCCCCTCCCCCCCTCTCTCCCGGACATTTATCCTTAAATGTTGAATCGTATCCACTCCTTGCAAACTTCTCTAGTCATTTTGGGTTGTGCCCTTTATAGTAGTCTCATTGTTACCTCCTATAGTATGGAACAAATTGGGTACCTAGATTTCAGATCTTCTTCAACTTCTAAGGTCATTTTTTAAAAGGTTGACACCTAGAACGGATTTATATGGCCACTTCACCAAACTTTGAGGAAATTCAATCAACCAATAGACCACAAAGATTTCAGAAGACGGTTCTTGAAAATGGTGAGATCCTAAAGAAAGAAAGTTCCAACAGGAATTTAAAAGGAAATGATTGTTGTCATAAGTGTAAAAAGTCTGGACACTTTATTAAAGAATGCCCTTTTCATAAGTAGGATCATTACAAAACCAACATTTTTAAAACAACTAAGCGGAACACGGTCCCTAATAAGAAATTCAAAATAAGAGATGTTGCTAAAAACATGGTGAAGCAAGCTTTGGCTGACTAGGGAGATTCCTATGATCAAGGAGATGCATCTATGATGGTTGTTGACAATGAATATGAGTCAATCTTCGCACTTATGGCTAAATCTTATGATAACAAGGATGAGGTAAGTTTCTTGATGTTCAAAGAAATTTAAAAACTTACTCTAAGAAAAAATTTATGTCCTTAGAAAATGTGTTGATTGATGCATCATGGCCTCATTAATGAGAAAAATGCTTTAATAGAAGAAATTGGTGACATAGAACAAGAGAGGGATGATATGGTTATTTCTATTGTAGACTTGAAGGAACAAGTGGAAGAAGTAACTAGAGAACATATCTTGTTAAAAAAACAAACAAAAAAATGGATGGACAACACTAAGGGTAAATAAGTGGCTAGTGAGGTTAAACTTGAGCTTGAGAGTGAGCCTAAGAAAGTTAAAACAAGTCTTGTTGCTGAGCTTAAAAAGAATAAACAACTTTAGGAGGATTTTAAAAGGGTTAAAAAAGATCTTGATAAGTCACTTCAATGGACCCGGTCCTCTAATGTAATAATGTCTATGTACAGGAGTAATGGTGAAAACATACAAGAAATCGGGTTCTAAAAGGCTAAAACCTCATATAATCCCCATAACAAGTATGTAACTGTGGCTGATGATAGATTGTGAACTCGCTGTAGTCAAACTAGTCATTACAAGGACTCTGGTAAAGTTAAAACTTAGTCTTTACAGAAAAATAAAGTTTTTGTTGAAAAGATGCGTACTGATGAGGAACCTGGTTCCCCGAAAAGAAAATATGTGCTGCCTGCATGGGCAAAAAAAAGTTTGATCCGCATGTTCTATCATATAAGGGACCCAAGCTGGCTTGGGTTCCTAAGTCTAATCATTGATTTAGTGTGCAGGCTGAAGTGAGAGGTAGTAGTCAAAAGCAAAAACGGTATATGGATAGTAGCTGCTCTAAGCGTAAAATTAGAAGAATGAATGATGTCCTCTCACTCAAGGCCCTGAAAGAACGGAGTGTATCCTTTGAAAATGGCAAGAAAGGATACATTCTGGGAGTTGGAAGGATCAAGAATTCTCTTCCCCACTCTATTGAAAATGCGTACTTCGTGAAGGGGTTGAAGTATAGCTTGCTGGCCATTTCCCAAATCTATGACAAGGGGATCTTAGATGTCTGAGTGTTATTAATAATAATGCTGAGCTATGGCACAGAAGTCTGGGTCATGCAAGTTTCACGCTGCTAAAAATATTAATAAAAAAAGGACCTGGTTCATGGTCATCTCAAGTTAAGCTTCAAGGATCACAGGGTGTGTGATGCATGTGTAAAAAAAAGAAAATCAAATCCCCTTTCAAGCCCAAAATGGAAGTTAGTATCTCAAGGCCACTTGATCTCCTCCATATGAATCTCTTCGGACCTATGAGGATGCCAAGTAGAGGAGGAAAGAGGTACATATTTTCATCATTATGGATGATTACCCCAGATTTACACGGACCTTATTTCTCATAACTGAAAATGAGACTCCAGCCGACATAGAGGAACCCGGTCCCTTAATCACAATATCTTAAGCAAAAACAAAGTTGTGGATGTTGTACATGGAACTCCAACTGCTGAGAAATTCAAACAAAGATCAAGGACAAGAAACTCACTTGCCTTCTCAGCCTTTCTCTCTCTAATAGAGCCTAAAAATATCAAGGAATCATTGAAAGATGCTGACTGGATTACAACTATGCAAGAAGAGCTCCATCAACTTGAGAGGAACATTGTGTGGAACTTGGTTCCACGACCTGCTGACAGAACCGTTATAAGAGCTAGGCTCCCCATGTTTTGACACCCAAATTTATCTCTCTTTTCTTTTAAATTATTTACTCGAGCTTATAATATTATTAATAATGTATAAATATTTATTTTACTATTTTTTCTAATTAGTATCGTTATTTCATTATTATTTTGTTATTATTATCATCATTAGATAATACTGTTGTCATTGATTCTATTACTACTACTACTACTACTACTACTATGATTTTATATCTCAGATTATTCCATTCAATGTTAATCAACAAATAATATTTTCCTTTGCAAATATTTTTTATTACATTGCATTAATCTTATTTTTATTTATAATATATTTATTCAAGTAATTTACATATCGGTTGCTTGCCCATTTAAAATTAATGGTTATATACTAAATAGGTATTTACAATTAAATTCGTGATTATTTAAACACTGGCGAATTATTTAATAAATATTAATTAATAGGCATATCAAAGTTTAATCACCTATTTTATATTAATTGCTTTCTTATTTTATAATATGGACAAGATTTAAGAAGCCCAAATACAAGACAAAGAAAAAAGCGATTCGGCCTTTTCCATAGCCCAAATCGAAGGCCCATATTCACCAGGCCATCTGTCACACCTCTTTTTACGCGCCCGCAAGTGTGCAAAGAGTTTTTCCAATTAAAGGACAATCGAGATGGGATTTATTTTAATTATTTCAGAAGTCGCCACTTGGGAGATTTATGGTGTCCCAAGTCACCGGTTAAATCCCGAATCGAGGAAAAGAATGACTCTATTTAACAGTCCGCGAACCGGAAATCCGGATAAGGAATTCTATTAACCCGGGAGAAGGTATTAGGCATTCCCGAATTCCGTGGTTCTAGCACGGTCGCTCAACTGTCGTGTTTGGCTTATCTATCCGCTTTTTACAATTATGTACTTAGTGCAAGTTAATATCCCTTTACCGCTTTTATTATTGGTTATGATTTACGAAAGAGAAAGTTGCTTAAAAATATGCTTTCGAATCACGTCACATGAAATGCACCCGAATCCTCGACATATTCTTATTCAACATTTCGGGGTTTGGATTCGGGTCGCATGAAATGCACACCCGTATTTAAGAAGATAGAACTAAAATATGCGCCCGGATCGACCACTTATTTACACTGTTGAGAAGGGCGTGATATTCGTTAAGAACGACGCATCTCAAAGTCTAAGTATTTTATATGTACATTTATGAAGGCTGTGCGATTAGTGTAACTATCGGGCGAGGCGCACCTTTGATTCAAATCTAAAGCGAATTACATCCCACTGTATTTTACTTAGGAGTTGATTCCAAATTATTTAAAACTTGCTACGAACCACACCACATGAAATGCGCCTGTGGTTCCCGACACGCTTTATTTGCTCTTGCCCGAAATTGGGGTCGGGTCACATGAAATGCACTCCCGACTCCTTTAATCTAATTACGTCATTCAGTTGAGTAATAACTCCCTAGCTAATCTTGCTTTTAACATAAGGTCTAACGTTAACAGATTTGGAGATTACACACACGAGCAGAGAAGATTGAATAGAGATACAACGGACTAATTCAGGTTTACGTGCTTATCTAACGACAGTGTATCTTTGGCCTAGCTACACTTTTCCATAACCAAGACTAGCAATACAAGCTTAATTGGAGAATAACAGAATGTAATTAAACATAAGAACTTTAGACGACTACATGTTTCAATAGACTTTATGCATAAGCTTCAAACTTCATTCTTTTCGAACCAAGGAATTACAATAACAGAGGTGTGTACCTGGAATGCGGAAGAACAAGGAAGAGTGAGCAATGGCAATGCAGCAACAGTAACAGGAACAGTAACAGCAACAGTAAACCAGTAACAACCAATAAACCAACAGCAACTCAATATACCAAACAGCAACAACAACCAATGGCAGCAATCAAATAGACCAATAGCAACAACAACCACAGAAGAACAATACTGGACCAGCCTCAACAACACTGAACCAGCACAATGTTGGACCAAGCAGCAACAAACAGACCCAACAGCAACAAAAATAACCACCAGTAGTTAGCTGAATGTAACAACACAATACATTCTCTTCTCACTCAAGCTCTATTAGGTCATCACTAGATTATGATTTCCATTGTTGATTCACTCAAACTTCTTCAGTTATGTCTCCATCTTCGTAACGCTTCAATGCTAGCCCTTTCCACATAATTGGTATGTAACGTAAGAACTCACTCTTTATGAATTTCGACGTGCTTTGCAGGTTATTTTGAAACATTTACTGTAGCATATATACATAATGAAGTAAAGAGAATATACAATGTGGTGTGACTGGTGATACGACTCATGAAGCAAAAACCAGCATAAACTTTGATTTTTTGTATCTTTGTATCCGTCTTAGGTAAATTAATTGTCAAATATGTGTATTTCATGTAATTAGTTTTTTGTTTCGGTCTTTTATCATTTATTTCTTCTGCATTACCCGAATAACTATTACTGTGTTTGCTCTCCAGATGCTCCCTAAATGTCTGTCCTCTTGCTCTCCAGTTAGCCCCTTATACTTATAGTTAGAAGAGCTCCTAAAAGCCAGAAGACTCAGAAACTCCCCTCTGCCCATCCCTATTCCCTGAACCCCACTATCTACTGTCCAATGTATGGACTCAAGCATTAAACAATGCTGGTGGCAGGAACCTCAGTGGGATGCCCTGCTGTGCAGGTTCCACTAGGCCATCTTATGGGTGAGGGATTAAACAAATGGATTTATTCAACCCTAATAATAAACTCCAGAATCCCACAGCCAGCAAACCCAATGGTAACATCATCTAGTATAGTAAGACCTAATCAGTTACAACACATCACAGTGATAACAATTTTAGCCGATGAAACAGTGAATAAAAAATCTCGGCAACAATTGAAACTAAGTATTCGACGACATTTGTTGAATCGATCACAGCATACAACAGGTACAATTGGTAACAATTCAATCGTCGAATCAGTGATTCAACAATTTCAGGTAAACAAGAAAAATGCAGAATTAAACGCTTGACAATATTGATCGAGACGACTACTCATTCTATAACTAACATTTTCCAACAACAAACAAAATGAGAATGACCAAATAAGGGTCTTAAGGGGTAGAAGGACAGACCTCTCACAAAAGAAACAAAAATAAAATTTAAGCACAAAAAGGAACAACTAACGGCTAAACCAAACAAAGAACACAACAATAACTAAAAACAGAAGAAGATTGAAATACCTAATGGAGACAATCCGAACTCGAACAAACTCGGGCTTCCACGGACTTGAGATTGCATTTTTGAAGTGAACACGTTTTAATTGAAGTGTTTTTCGAACGAAAAACACTCCAATTAGAGCCTATTGACTCCAAATTCTTAAACGCGGACAAAATCCCTAATCTTGAAATTCTAGGGTTCTTGGGCTCGGATTTGGGGCTTTTGCATTTCTGGTTAGATTCGAGGTAAACGAAAGCCGGCGGGGGTACGAGGGAGGCCATGTGAGGGTTTGGGGTGAGTTTGGGGTGATTTGGCATTGGTTCGAATTTGACTCGAATCTTCAAATGAAGATTCGAGGAGCTCCGGAGTGATTCGAGGTTAGCGGAGGCCGGGTTCGTAACGGGTGAGGTGAGGGGAAGATTTTGGCATTGGTTTGGTGGCCGTTGGCCTACCGGAACCGCCGTGAGGCGATTTCCGGCAGGCGGGGCACGGCGGCGTTACGCTGGGTCTTTGAGAGCTTCTGAGGGAGATGCAGGGAGAGGGGGGGGTCTGGCTTGGGGGGGCGGGGTATGGAAATGAGTTTATATATGATTTGAGAAGTTAAATCCTGATCGTTGGATCAAACTTGATCAACGATCAGGATCTTCTCACTTAAACCAAACGGTGTCGTTTGGTCAAGTCATAGGCTGAATGTATTTTGGAATTAAAGGATTAATCTGGGCCGTTGGATAATAAAATCCAACGGTCCAGATCAAGCGTTACACAGGCTGAAGCTTGGACGGGTATTTGGGCTGGATTAGAGGAAATTCGTTTGGGCCTGGTTTTTAGACTAAGTTTTGGCCCAGATCGGATCTTCATGATGTACTATATATGTATATATATATATATATATATATATATATATATATACACATATGTATATATACTAACCTATAACACAGCTATTTTTTACTACAATTAACGTACATAATTACATATCACCTAAAAATGTAAATCACATGACTTCGATATCAAACACTAAAAATGCAAAACCTAGCATATATTTTTGTATTTTTAATTTAAATAAATAAACGTGCACACAAAAAGATAAAATAACACAAAATCACAAAAATCATGCCCAACACGAAACTAATTTTATTTTGAATTTTCTGGGAGTACTTCTCAGGTAAGGCAAAAATCACGTGCTCACAAGCTGCCCCTCTTTGCGCGTAAACACGCATAGTTTTCGTGCAAAGATAAGTGAGCGGATATAAGCGATTTTGCCCATTCGAGTACTCCGTATGAAGCATTTTGGAAAAGTTTTGACCGAACCTTGCTTCAAAGGTCTCCTACATATCCCTGGCTAAAAGGGAATCAGGTCAATGTAGTTCGGGAAGTTCTGGTAGCCGGGACTACCATGACTGTTGCGATCTCGCTGTTATTGCTGTTGCCGCTGTTACTGCTGTTACCACTGCTTAGCTGATTTCCTTGTTACACCGCACTAAGCAACAAAAACAAGAAGCTAGACTAAGTTACAGTACTACAAGTTCTTATCTATCCTTTTAACTTGATCTTGTCGCGCTCCTTGCCATCTTGTCTGACTTGGCGTTCCTTCTGATGCTTCGTCTCTTCTTACGAACTTGGACTCATGCCGGAGATTTCTGTTACATTCTACCGCTTTCCTCTATCAAATTAAAACAGATCGCCACTCCATTCTCCAGGTGGGCTCCCTGACTTCAACCACTACTTCAAAAGTAAAATCGCCACTCCATTCTCCAGGCGGGCTCCCTGACTTTGATTACAACTTCAAAATTAAATCGCCACTCCATTTTCCAGGCGGGCTCCCTGACTTCAACTATTACTTCAAAATTAAATCGCCACTCCATTCTCCAGGCGGGTTCCCCGACTTCAATTACAACTTCAAAATAAATCGCCACTCCATTCTCCGGGCGGGCTCCCCGACTTCAACCACTACTTCAAAATAAAATCGCCACTCCATTCTCCAGGCGGGCTCCCCGACTTCAACTATTACTTCAAAATTAAATCGCCACTCCATTCTCCGGGCGGCTCCCCGACTTCAACTATTACTTCAAAATTAAATCGCCACTCCATTCTCCGTGCGGGCTCCCTGACTTCAATTACAATTTCAAAATAAATCGCCACTCCATTCTCCAGAGGCGGGCTTCCCGACTTCAATTACAACTTCAAAATTAAATCGCCACTCCATTCTCCGAGCGGGCTCCCCGACTTCAATTACAACTTCAAAATAAATCGCCACTCCATTCTCCAGGCGGGCTCCCTGACTTCAACCACTACTTCAAAAGTAAAATCGCCACTCCATTCTCCAGGCGGGCTCCCTGACTTCAACTATTACTTTAAAATTAAATCGCCACTCCATTCTCCAGGCGGGCTTCCTGACTTCAACTACAACTTTAAAATTAAATCGCCACTCCATTCTCCAGGCGGGCTTCCCGACTTCAATTACAACTTCAAAATTAAATCGCCACTCCATTCTCCAGGCGGGCTTCCTGACTTCAATTACGACTTCAAAATTAAATCGCCACTCCATTCTCCAGGCGGGCTCCCTGACTTCAACTATTACTTCAAAATTAAATCGCCACTCCATTCTCCAGGCGGGCTCCCTGACTTCAACTATTACTTCAAAATTAAATCGCCACTCCATTCGGAACTGTTTACTCGCCTGCTGGGGGTGATGCTGCTGAGGAAGCATTCTTTGTTTCCTTCACCCCTTATTCTCTTCCTTCTTCCCATACCTCCTCTGGGACTCACGTTTTTGCTTCCTCGAGCAAATTATGGAATGTAATACCGCTGGAGGAATCTCGAAGCCATTTTTTCTTTTTCCAATAACTGCTGGGGATGATACCAGGCTCAAAGATCATTCCGTCTTGTGTTGCTTTCTACACTTATCCTCCGAGTCTTGCTTCCCAGAAAATTTTCGCAACAGGAGAAATTATCCTCTGAGTCTTGCTTTCCAGAAAATTTTCGCAACAGGAGAAAATTTTCTGCCCCAGTTTGATAAACTTCTGGACGGTATGCTTTTCTGCCATCGGACCCTCTTTTCCTGCTTTAAATCAAAGAAAAATTGTTAGTTTCAAAATGCCGTGAGTGGTCGTGCCACTCTTGTTGGGGCCATTCTCTTTCAGCTGCTTGGCCTCTCTCGAACTTTGAGGGCGACGTTGACGCTTGCTGGGGACGATGCTCTTTCCACGAACGACCTCTCATCTTTCCTTTTATTCCAATCTTTGGTTTGATCCGACTCTTTTTAGCCGGTGATCTGTTGCGTGAAATCATCTTTCGGACATGCCACATGTGTCCATCATACTCCATGATTCTTGCGAACCTTCCACTCAGCCTGTCATCCCAATCTTACTATCGTAACGACTTCTGTCTTATTGCCTCGTTCCATGCCTATTCACTTTCAATATACCGCTTTGGGAGACTTGGTAGTAAGCTTTGAAAAATCAATTTTCGAAAATGAAAGAAAAGAAAAGAATACTGACCGCAAATGACAAAAGAAGAGAAGAACTTTTCTGAACTCAAAAATAGGAAAACTTATCTGAATGTGTGCCTGATCCAATGGTTATGCCGCGCCTTCGAGATTAAACTACCCAGTCTATTCATATCAATCACTTTCTGATGCCGCGTTCTGCTAGAGGTAAACGGATGTCCAAACCTTGTCTCATGCAGACATCTTGTAACCATCTCGTCCTGTCACCTCATAGTGCCCTTCAAAGGGTTTTCACTAATGAGATTCTCTCATTTCTCTCTATCTCCCGTCGCCTTAAGGTGCCCGTAAAGGTTTTCACCGTAAGACTCTCTCATTTTATTTCTCTCAGCTTCCTTCGCCTTAAGGTGCCCGCGAGGGTTTTCACCGTTAAGACTCTCTCATTTGTGCTTTCTTTCCATGCGGCGGGGTATCACCCCTGAGATTCCCTCTAGAGCGTTATCCCCTTTCGGCTTGTGCATCCTGGATTCAATCGAGGGTCGGGACGTCACTCTTGGCTTTCATTCACATGACTTGGCACTTCTCAAATACTGATCGAGAGGTCTTTCTGGTTCTTGATATGGTTTCTGCGCGTGAGGCTGAAGAAAGGGGTTTAGCCTCAACGGCTAGCTCATTACAACTTTCGGAATCCACACTATCTTTCCAACGAAACAATGACTTCCGCCCCAGTTTTGTTGCTTGGGGGATTTTTTGATTTTTATTTTATTATGACCGAGCCGTGTGGCGCCTACGTATCCTTCTTGAGGAATCAGGTCGAACGTAGTTCACTTTTTCTTGTATTACTTCTTTGTTTCTTTTCTATTCTGTTACACATCTTCCTCGATGATTCCGAAAGAGGGTATATGAAAGAATAATTAAGGCTCAAATGGGGAAACAAAGGTTAAAGTGTTTGGGTAGTAGAAAAATTGCCTCTGTCATTTCATTCTCCGAAAAATGCCAAATACACACAAACGAAACCAAACGTTGACAAATGCACCAAAGAATTACACATAATATCTCTTAACTGCATCAGAATTGATAGCCATATCGGTGCATCTTCCCTCAACATCCGTCAGACATAGAGCGCCGTTGGATAATACTCTAGTCACCACAAATGGTCCCTGCCAATTTGGAGCGAACTTGCCTTTCGCCTCGGCCTGATGTGGTAGGACTCTCTTCAGCACATGCTGTCCCACTTCAAATCTCCTGGGACGTACCTTCTTGTTATATGCTCTCGCCATTCTCTTTTGATACAATTGGCCGTGACATACTGCTGTCAATCTCTTTTCATCAATCAAGCTCAATTGCTCTAATCGGGTTTTGACCCACTCGTCGTCATCAATCTCAGCTTCAGCGACGATTCGGAGGGATGGAATCTCAACTTCTGCGGGTATTACTGCTTCGGTCCCGTATACCAACAAGTAAGGAGTTGCACCTACCGAAGTCCGGACGGTAGTGCGATAACCCAACAGCGCAAATGGTAACTTTTCATGCCATTGCCTAGATCCTTCTACCATTTTCCTCAATATCTTCTTTATGTTCTTGTTTGCTGCCTCGACCGCACCGTTTGCTTTTGGGCGATACGGTGTGGAATTTCGGTGTGTAATCTCGAACTGTTGACATACCTCTTTCATCAATCCACTGTTAAGATTTGCACCGTTATCTGTAATGATCATCTTTGGAATTCCAAACCTACAAATGATGTGGGAGTGTACGAAGTCCACCACCGCCTTCTTGGTCACTGATTTGAATGTTTTGGCCTCCACCCATTTGGTAAAATAATCAATCGTTACCAGAATGAACCTATGACCGTTGGAAGCTGCAGGCTCAATAGGTCCAATAACATCCATACCCCATGCGACAAACGGCCATGGTGCGGACATTGTATGCAATTCAGTCGGTGGAGAATGAATCAGATCTCCGTGTATCTGACACTGATGGCATCTTCGCACGAAACTTATACAATCCCGCTCCATAGTGAGCCAATAATATCCTGCTCGAAGAATCTTCTTTGCCAATACGTATCCGCTCACGTGTGGTCCGCAAACTCCCGAGTGTATATCCGTCATCACTGTTGTGGCTTGACTTGCATCTATACATCTCAACAATCCCAAGTCCGGGGTTCTTTTGTACAGCACCCCTCCACTAAGGAAAAATCCGTTCGCCAACCGCCGAATAGCTCGCTTTTGATCTCCAGTTGCTTGCTCTGGGTATACTCCTAACCTGAGGTATTCCTTGACATCATGAAACCACGGCTCACCATCCACCTCTTCCTCTATCACATTACAATAAGCATGTTGATTCCGGATCTGGATATGTAATGGATCGACACGAACCTTGTCCGGGTGATGTAGCATCGACGCTAAAGTAGCCAACGCGTCGGCAACCTCATTATGCATCCTTGGGATGTGCCTGAATTCTACCGATCGAAAGCGTTTGGTCAAATCATGCAAACACCGACGATATGGGATAAGCTTTAAATCTCTGGTTTCCCATTCTCCCTGAATCTGATGTACCAGAAGGTCCGAGTCCCCCAAGACCAAGACGTCCTGTACATCCATGTCCACCGCTAATCGCAACCCCAAGATACATGCCTCGTACTCGGCCATATTATTGGTGCAATGAAAACGCAGTTGAGCAGTAACAGGATAATGATGTCCTGTTTCAGATATGAGCACAGCCCCTACTCCGACTCCTTTTGCGTTCGTCGCTCCGTCGAAGAAGAGCTTCCACCCTGGATCCTTGGTTAGTTCTAACCCCTCAATTTGCAACACCTCTTCGTCCGGAAAATACGTCCTCAAGGGTTCGTATTCGTCATCAACAGGATTTTCAGCTAAGTGATCGGCCAGGGCTTGAGCTTTCATGGCCGTCCGTATATGATGTCGAACTCCGTGAGTAATATTTGCCATTTTGCTAACCTCCCTGTAGGCATAGGTTTCCGGAAAATATACTTCAACGGATCCAAACGCGAAATGAGGTAAGTGGTGTAAGAAGACAAATAGTGTTTCAGCTTTTGGGCTACCCAAGTCGTGGCGCAACATGTCTTTTCTAGATGAGTGTACTTGACCTCGTGGATCGTAAACTTCTTACCGAGGTAGTAAATGGCCCGTTCCTTCCCGCCGGTAAGATCGTGCTGCCCCAGCGCGCAGCCAAACGAACTCTCCAAGACCGTCGGATAAAGAATCAGGGGTTACCCGGCTCGAGCGGAACTAGTACGGGTGGATTTGACGGATACCCTTGATCCGGTCAAACGCTTCCTCACATTCCGCCGTCCATTCTATCGCAGCGTCTTTCTTCAATAGGCGGAATATGGGTTCACAGATTGCCGTAAGTTGGGCAATAAACCTACTGATGTAATTCAACCTTCCCAACAGACTCATTACCTCTGTTTTATTCTTCGGCGGGGGTAACTCCTGAATGGACTTGATTTTGGATGGGTCCAACTCAATGCCCCGTCGGCTGACGATGAATCCTAGCAACTTTCCTGATGGAACTCCGAATGCGCATTTGGCCGGATTGAGCTTGATGTCGTACCTTCGAAGTCTTTGAAAGAACTTCCTGAGGTCAGCGACATGGTCCTCTTGACGTCTGGATTTCACGATCACATCATCCACGTACACTTCAATTTCCTTGTGTATCATGTCATGGAATACCGTAGTCATCGCCCTCATATATGTTGCTCCCGCATTCTTCAAACCAAACGGCATCACTCGGTAGCAATAAGTCCCCCACGGTGTGATAAAAGCCGTCTTTTCTGCGTCCTCTTCATCCATCAAAATCTGATGATATCCCGCATAACAATCCACAAAGGATCCAATTTCGCGTCCGGCGCAATTATCAATCAGGATATGGATATTGGGAAGTGGGAAATTATCCTTAGGACTTGCCTTGTTGAGATTGCGATAGTCCACGCATACTCTGATCTTTCCGTCTTTCTTTGGCACCGGTACTACGTTAGCCAACCATTCAGGGTATCGAGTGACACGAAAGACTTTCGCCTGCAACTGCTTGGTTACCTCCTCCTTAATCTTCATACTCATCTCCGTCTTGAATTTCCGCAGCTTTTGCTTGACGGGAGGATATGCCGGATCAGTGGGTAATCTATGAACCACTAGATCAGTGCTGAGTCCCGGCATGTCGTCGTATGACCATGCGAAAATATCTTTAAACTCCATGAGTGTTTTGATCAATTCTTCTCTCAGATTGGGTTCAATATGGACACTTATCCGGGTTTCTTTGACGTCATCCGCATTCCCTAGATTAACGGCCTCAGTATCATTTAAATTTGGTTTGGGTTTTTCCTCGAAGTGACTTAATTCTTCCCCGATTTCTTCTACGGCTTCATCATCGCCGTACTCTGACTCACTCTCGTCACTTCTTATTTCATGCGTTATTATTTCCAAACCCGATTGACTTTCTAGACCGGGTTGATTAATCTTTAAGCACGCCATATCATTAAGATCAGTTGCAAGAAGGCTGTTCAGAAAAGTAAAAAGAAGGAAAAAGATAAACAAAATTAGACACGAAGGAACCAAATTTCATTAATGGGAATTGTACAAAGGGAAAACAAACTGCGAACTTAAATCAGAAATGAACTAAAACAAACGGGATTTTACTCCGGGGACAAACCCCCAACACAAAATTTCGAAAGAAAAACAATCCAAGATAAACTACCAAGACTCCTTCCGGACAGGGAGAGGAGTAGCCTTCCAGTTATTCAGTTTTGCCCTTGGTCCCACAAATTGTATCTCGGCGTGACTAGATCCTTCACCGTCCTCGAGCATACATACATCCGTGAATAAGTCCTCGAACTTCCTGAAGAACTCTTCATCTGGCCTGATCGTAGGACCGGGAATCTTTGTCGCCGGATGTCCTCTTGCTCCGGACCTGATAAAAGATTGGGAAAGACGTGGAACAGGTTTTGAGAGCACCCATGTCTTCTGCTTACTCTTCTTTGCTCGCCGGATGTCCTCTGAGGTTGGCTGGAATCCCAAGCCGAAGGTTCCCAAGTTCTCGACCACCGATACCGGTTGTATGATTCCTTGCAGAGATGCACCTAGACCTTTACCGGGTATGAAACCATGTCTCAACATTTCATGCGCCACCATGACATCCGCAGTAATTGTTCTGTCGCCGGGAATGCATTCCCCTTCCGGAACTCGGTTGGCGGACACCACATCGCAGACCTGATATACCCACGGCCCAACATCTTCTTCTGTTTCAACAAAGGGAATGATGGTGCCTGATTGTGGATCGTTCTCCCCATGGACGACGATCTCCTGTTGGTCCCATTCGAACTTGACGAGCTGGTGTAAGCTGGATGGAACTGCTCTCGCGGCGTGGATCCATGGTCGCCCTATTAGGAGGTTATATGACACCACCATATCCAGCACCTGGAATTCCATGGTGAACTCCACTGGCCCAATTGTCAAGATTAGCACAATGTCGCCAACCGACGCTTTGCCTCCTCCGTCAAACCCTCGAACACATACGCCGTTCTTGCGTACCCTGCCGATGTCTACTTTTAATTTGCCCAGTGTAGAGAGAGGACAAATGTTAGCACTGGACCCATTATCGACAAGGACTTTGGTAACCACCGCCTCTTCACACTTCACCGTAAGATATAAAGCCCTGTTATGCTCAGTGCCTTCCTCAGGCAACTCGTCATCGGTGAAGGTGATCCGATTTGCTTCGAAGATCCGATTGGTGATCTTCTCCAAATGGCTTACTGAGATTTTATCCGGTACATGTGCCTCATTCAAGACTTTCATCAATGCCTGCCGATGTTCTTCAGAATGTATCAGCAAGGATAGCAATGATATTTGCGCCGGAGTCTTCTTCAACTGCTCTAAGACAGAGTAGTCATGCAACTTCATCATTTTCAAGAATTCTTCCACCTCTTCATCAGTGACCGGCTTTTTCAATACTGCCGGAGTGGTCTTCCTCAATTCCGCAGGGGCAAAACATCTCCCCGAGCGGGTCAACCCTTGGGCTTCACAAACTTCTTCTTTCACCTCCTTTCCTCTGTAGGTCGTTGTAATCCGAGCATAATTCCATGGGACAGCCCGGCTATCAGTTACTGGCAACTGTGTTGCCGACTGGATGATGAAAGGATCCATTCGAACGCCTGCTACTGTCAAGATGGGCTTGATTGCTGCCCCTGGTACAACTATCTTGGCCGGCTTTACCGGTACTTCGTTCACACTTTCCTTTCCTGCTTCCGACTCTCCTGGTATGTCCTTCTTGCAACTGGGCGACTCATCAAAGCTTGGCCCTTTTCTCGTTCCTGCCCCGCTAGACTTAATCATCATTACAGTCCGAGAGGCTTTCTCCTTTCCTTCCTCCGCCCGTACCAACTCGATCATATTAGTCTCATGATGAGTTGGAAGCGGGTTTTGGTTGATGTTGGGCTCTGTTGGAGTCTGGACCTCAATCCTGCGAGTGTCAATAAGCTCCTGGATGGCCGTCTTTAGTCTCCAACACTTTTCCGTATCGTGCCCCGGACATCCCGAGCAGTAGGCACAATTTACTGAATGGTCCAGGTTCTTCGGGAGGGGGTTTGGTAGCTTAGCTTCAACCGGATTTAGCAACCCTACTTGCTTCAACCGGTGGAACGGACTGGTGTAAGACTCTCCTAAGGGAGTGAAAGTCTTTGGCCTCGGCGCCCTGTCGCCTCTGAATGCCTGGTTTGGACGGAAATTCGCGCCCGAGGGGTTTCTGTAAGCTCTTGGGGGTGGATGATTGTTCTGGGGGTTCGGTGCACGCCACGGTGCATGAACAGGAGGTGCAGAATAGGACTGTGCATGGTGGACAGTAAAATGGGGATCAGGTGCGGGATAGTAATGTTGCGGGTGGTTATATGGGTTGTGAGAGTAATTTTGGTGGTGGGGTTGGGGTGGGCTATATTGGGGTGCGGGGCCTCTATTTCTGAACCATGCCCCGGACTCGACGGCCGCAACTTCCTCTCTCCTCTTTTTCCCCGGTACTCCTCCAGTACCACTTTGGATAGCCTGAGTGGTGGCTTTCAGTGCTGAGTAACTCATGACCTTGTTGGCCTTCAAACCCTCCTCGATCATACCCCCCATTTTTATCACCTCGATGAATGATTTGCCCACGGACGTTACCAGATGTCCGAAGTAGGTGGGCTCTAATGTCTGCAAGAAGTAGTCCACCATCTCGCTTTCTCTCATCGGCGGATCTACCCTGGCCGCCTGTTCCCTCCAACGGAAACCAAATTCCCTGAAGCTTTCAGCGGGCTTCTTCTCTAATTTTAACAATGATAGGCGGTCGGGGATTATCTCAAGATTGTACTGGAACTGGCCGATAAAAGCTTGAGCCAAATCATCCCACGTAAACCATCTACTGGGATCCTGTCTAGTGTACCACTCCAACGCCGATCCTCCCAGACTCTGGCCGAAGTAAGCTATCAGAAGCTCGTCCCGTCCTCCGGCCCCTCTCATTTTACTGCAGAACCCTCGGAGGTGGGCTACCGGGTCGCCATGCCCCTCGTATAGGTCGAATTTGGGCATTTTAAACCCTGCTGGCAACTGGACGTCCGGAAATGGACATAGATCTTTGTAGGCGACGCTGACCCGGTTGCCCAAACCGTGCATGTTCCTGAAGGACTGCTCCAGGCTTTTAACTTTTCTGACAACTTCCTCGTGTTCCGAACTTTGGAAGTGCTTTTCCGGCTCTGCCGGATTATCCCAGTGAGGTGTATGTGATTGTGGTTCAGGAGCCCTGAAAGTAGGCTCTGGAGGATAGTAAGAGTTGTCATGGATCTGAACATACGGCTCGCTGGCCGGCCTTTGCAGAGGAGCGGGTGGAGGTGCCACAAAAACAGGGGTGGCCGGAGGAGGATTTGGTTTGGCTGGTGGAATGTGGGTGGCATATGGGTTTTCCCCCTGAAAGTATGGATAGATCGGGGCGCTTGTCGAAGGATCGATGGGCGGATGTTCCGGAGCCGAGGCGAGAGTAGGGCGGTTTGGTGAAGACTGTTCCCTGGCCCAGGCCAGGTGCATCTCTGTTATCTGTTGTTTTAACCGGTCTACCTCTTCTTTCATGATTTGTAGCTCGGATTTTTCTTCCTCGAGACTCTTGCCGGAACTCGACATGCTTACTGTAACTGGTCCTTTGGATCTAGTACGGTAGTGATGGCTGGCCAGGATATTCTGTCAAACCAACTGCTAAACTTTCTGGAAATGCAACAAACTTGTTAGTTCACCGAGTTTGACAGATATGTTATAGCACGTTGGATGCAATGCACCTAACCAAATAACCCTTTCTACATGTACTCTTAACATGCGTCATTCCGGCCCTTTTTCTTTTTCTTTTTCTTTTCCTTTTTCCTCTTTTTTTTCTTTTTCTACTATCTTTGCAAGCCTTATTGTTATTTAACCTTTGGATTCTTTTCCTTTCTTTTTAGTGGTGGTCGAATCTTATGTGGATTGCCTACGTATCACGACCCCGCGTGAATCAGACCGAGCGTAGTTCTGGTAACAAGATTGTGGCAAAATTCAGTAACTTTTATATCAAATAAAACCGTGTAGTTACAAAACACGTCTTACAACAATTAGCAAAACAAAAGAAAATGCTTGACTTGGGAAAGTAAAGATAAAAATGCCAACTAGTTTGACTCAACATTTCAAAATACATTTTCAATCAAAAATCTAATGCCCTAAAATCCCTGGGGGCCCGCGAGGCATCATTCGGCCTTGCCGCGGGCCTTGGTGTGAGGTCCTTATGCAGTCCCTCAGCTCTTCCATGATCCGATGAACATAACCCATAATTGAAGCGAAAAGGTCGGCGCGGGGCATTCGTTCACAAGCTAGGCACTTCATGGTGACATAGTGCCCGATTTCTCCAATTCCGTCCTTGATCATGTCCCTTTCTCCGAGTAGCCGCTCTATCTGCTGGCTTTTCGCCCCCAATCTTCGAGCATTGTTGGTGACTTGGTCTAGGAGCCTATCCACTTGTCCTTGCAGTCGGGCCATCAAATTGTGGCAACGGTCGAGGTCCGTTCTGGCATCTTGGGCTTGCTTGAAAACCCGCTCCCTGAGGACAACATTTGCTTCCCTCAGACTAGTGATGATCTCGGTGTAATCTTCTTCCACCCGTTTTAGGTGAAGTGCATGTTGATGTGCCTCCTTTCTCCAGCTAGCCCGGATCCTCGTTGTCTGGGCTTTTGACTCGTCCAATTCTCTTCGGATATCGGTGACTTGGCTTTTCAGACCCTTTATCAATTTTTCGTCGGCCCGACTCCTCAACTGTCTGTCAGCATCCCTTTTCATTTGCTGGATTTGAGCTCTCAAGAAGTCATTTTCTTGTGCCAACTTCTTTTTGTCTCCTTCGTCGGTGGCAGCTTGCATGTTCTTCTCGAACTGAAGGTCCCGGACCTGCTGTTCTATCCTGCCAATCTTCGTCCTGTACCCCTCCTCCTTTGCTAACCAATCCCATTGTTCCCGTGAATCTTCCGTGAATTGTTGGACATGGGCTCTTTTAGAACATTTCCGACGAATCTGAAATCTTTTCCCGAACCACACGTTGTACTTTGGGTCTACCTCTCCCTTAGCTAGTTCCCGGACCATGGTTTTAGGCTCAAGGAACCGACATTCGTGCCACAGCCTTCTAATCTTCTCTTCGGGGAATACAACTCCCGGGCCCAACTCAATGGCGTACTTCCTCAGGTCTTGATCGGTAGGAATAACCTGAAACCTTCCTAGTTGGCGTAATACACGGTGAGGGACATATGGTTGGACACTGCGGATCCCCATCAGAAGGATATAACACTCCTCGGCTGCCATATATATCACTTCAGTATCGGGTAACCACCCGAACGCCCATTCAATCTGATCGGCTTCTATTGAGCTCGGTCGTGCAAGCCATGCCTCGACGCCTTCAGGGAATACAGCACCCATCATCCGTTCTTCGAAACCCCTGATACAGTTTTTTCCGGTCAACCCATGGTTCATGTATCGTGTTCGGTGATGGAGGTGTTCTTGCATCCATAATTGGAGCAACAGATTGCAACCTTGGAAGAAATTGCCCCCTTCTCGGCATACAGTCAAGGCTCGATAGATTTCGGACAAAACCAAAGGGACCACCGTGCTGGTAGCCTTTTTGATTGCAACATCGGCTATTCCTACCAGACTTATCTCTATTTTCTTATCTTCGCGCGGACAAATCACAATCCCCGAGAATGTCGTTATGAATGCTAGAATTCGTCTGGCCTCCCACTTGGTTCTATTCCCTGCGTGAGTCAGTCCAAGGTTTGACTCTTCAAAACCCCGAGGAGCGCCGTACCGTTGATATAAGAATTGGAGATCGCAACGCCCTTTCAGCAGATCATCATTTTTCACCTTCCGACTAATGCTCAGCAAATCTAGAAACCCATGTGGAGATACCGGTCTTGGTGAGAGCAGGTATTGTCCTCTTAATTTCCCATTTAGTCCTGCATAGCCCGCAATTTCCTCTAATGTGGGCGTCAGTTCAAAGTCAACAAAACGGAACACATTGCGGGTCGGATCCCAGAAAGATACCAGTGCCTTGATGATGTCTTCCCTTGGCTCGATATTCAACAGATCAACCAAACCTCCCAAAATTCTCCCTACTACCTTTTTGCTACTGTCTTCCATATTGTTCCACCATATACGGAGCGGCTGAGGGACCTCACTAAAGATTGAAAATGATTTATTCTGATTCGTGCTCATCCTGCACATTTATTAAGGTGATTTAAATAAGAAAAACAACTTTGTTTTTGCTAGAAATAAAAATAAAAAATCCGTTTTCAATCACGGCCTTTCAACGTCTCGGGGACGAAGGCTTTTAAGGCTGTGGGGTAAATTGATCGAAACCAAAAATTGACCCAAAGGTGGCCGTTTATACAAAATTAGCCTTCCGGCGTCCCTTTCGGGAACATGTGGCTATTTTTAAAAACAGCGTCACCGACTTATTTAGTACAAAAGTTAGTTTTGATTTTTCGGCCATTTTTCAAAAGGTGAAGTTGGACCCGATGGAGGTTGCCTACGTATCTCACATCCAATGAGAATCAAACCCACGTAGTTCGGTTTTGACGAAACAAACGACATTATTTATTTATTCATTTTACTAAAGGAAAACAAATAAGCTATTTCTATCTTAAGAACAAAACACATTTTTTTCTTTTTCTTTTTTTTTTTCTTTTTTTTTTTTTTTTTTTTTTTTTTTGCCGGTCAGCATGCAAGTCTATAACAGATAAATGCGCAAGACAAACAGGATGCAGCAGGATAGTCTGTTCATTTCAGGTCACCTGTCCTAGACGGACCCAACCCCCGTGTTGAGTCCCCTAAGCCAAATGCGACATGATGCAAATAAACGTTTCCTACTAGGGATCCGGCATGAAGCTTTGTTATTCTAGGTTTAAAAACCTGGGTTTATCTGTTCTAGACTTGGCTTACCCGAGCGGACAACTCGAGCCGAGGAGGAGGCAGCAACCCGGGAATACAGAAGGCTTCACCGGTTTTGCAACTTATCCAAACCTCGTTCTAAAATGGGAATTAGACACTATACAGAAAAGAAGTCACACGAAGTGCACCCTTCTTCATGATTTAGAAGACTCAGAGAGGAGATTGGTTTCGGCACAATTTATATGTACAGTTCACAAAATATCAAAGCAGTAAAAACAACATTTTGCACATTGATACCAACATGTAAAAGAATCAGATAATAATAAAATATGCCAAATACAACAGTTATTCCGAGCTCGAATTCTGAAAATATCCCCAGCAGAGTCGCCAGAGCTGTCACACCTCTTTTTACGCGCCCGCAAGTGTGCAAAGAGTTTTTCCAATTAAAGGACAATCGAGATGGGATTTATTTTAATTATTTCAGAGTCGCCACTTGGGAGATTTATGGTGTCCCAAGTCACCGGTTAAATCCCGAATCGAGGAAAAGAATGACTCTATTTAACAGTCCGCGAACCGGAAATCCGGATAAGGAATTCTATTAACCCGGGAGAAGGTATTAGGCATTCCCGAATTCCGTGGTTCTAGCACGGTCGCTCAACTGTCGTGTTTGGCTTATCTATCTGCTTTTACAATTATGTACTTAGTGCAAGTTAATATCCCTTTACCGCTTTTATTATTGGTTATGATTTACGAAAGAGAAAGTTGCTTAAAAATATGCTTTCGAATCACGTCACATGAAATGCACCCGGATCCTCGACATATTCTTATTCAATATTTCGGGGTTTGGATTCGGGTCGCATGAAATGCACACCTGTATTTAAGAAGATAGAACTAAAATATGCGCCCGGATCGACCACTTATTTACACTGTTGAGAAGGGCGTGATATTCGTTAAGAACGACGCATCTCAAAGTCTAAGTATTTTATATGTACATTTATGAAGGTTGTGCGATTAGTGTAACTATTGGGCGAGGCGCACCTTTGATTCAAATCTAAAGCGAACTACATCCCACTATATTTTACTTAGGAGTTGATTCCAAATTATTTAAAACTTGCTACGAACCACACCACATGAAATGCGCCTGTGGTTCCTGACACGCTTTATTTGCTCTTGCCCGAAATTGGGGTCGGGTCACATGAAATGCACTCCCGACTCCTTTAATCTAATTACGTCATTCAGTTGAGTAATAACTCCCTAGCTAATCTTGCTTTTAACATAAGGTCTAACGTTAACAGATTTGGAGATTACACACACGAGCAGAGAAGATTGAATAGAGATACAACAGACTAATTCAGGTTTACGTGCTTATCTAATGACAGTGTATCTTTGGCCTAGCTACACTTTTCCATAACCAACACTAGCAATACAAGCTTAATTGGAGAATAACAGAATGTAATTAAACATAAGAACTTTAGACGACTACATGTTTCAATAGACTTTATGCATAAGCTTCAAACTTCATTCTTTTCGAACCAAGGAATTACAATAACAGAGGTGTGTACCTGGAATGCGGAAGAACAAGGAAGAGTGAGCAATGGCAATGCAGCAACAGTAACAGGAACAGTAACAGCAACAGTAAACCAGTAACAACCAATAAACCAACAGCAACTCAATATACCAAACAGCAACAACAACCAATGGCAGCAATCAAATAGACCAATAGCAACAACAACCACAGAAGAACAATACTGGACCAGCCTCAACAACACTGAACCAGCACAATGTTGGACCAAGCAGCAACAAACAGACCCAACAGCAACAAAAATAACCACCAGTAGCAACCTCAACACAGCAGCAGCATACACTCAAGACCAATAACAACCACAGTAAACCAACAACAAACTGGATTGACAGCAACAAAACCACCCAGGCAGCACCACTATAGACACAAACAGCAACCAACAATGGAACAACAGCAACAATCAACCCAGAGTAACCAGCACTGGACCAACAACAATGTGCACAGCAACACAAACGACCAACAACACCCAACACAAGAACCACAACAACAATGGCCAAACACTCAACCACTGAAGCAAAACAATCGAAACAGTGAGAAGCCAATGAAACAGTAGCTTCTTTTTGTATCTTTGTATCTGTTTTTCTCTCCAGATACCCTGTCTTCTTTCTCTCCCAGCTTTCTATATGTATCCTTGTATCTCTGCTGTGTCTATTTTTCTCTAAGTACCCTCCAGTTATGACTGTGTTTACTCTCCAGATGCTCCCTAAATGTCTGTCCTCTTGCTCTCCAGTTAGCCCCTTATACTTATAGTTAGAAGAGCTCCTAAAAGCCAGAAGACTCAGAAACTCCCCTCTGCCCATCCCTATTCCCTGAACCCCACTATCTACTGTCCAATGTATGGACTCAAGCATTAAACAATGCTGGTGGCAGGAACCTCAGTGGGATGCCCTGCTGTGCAGGTTCCACTAGGCCATCTTATGGGTGAGGGATTAAACAAATGGATTTATTCAACCCTAATACTAAACTCCAGGAATCCCACAGCCAGCAAACCCAATGGTAACATCATCTAGTATAGTAAGACCTAATCAGTTACAACACATCACAGTGATAACAATTTTAGCCGATGAAACAGTGAATAAAAAATCTCGGCAACAATTGAAACTAAGTATTCGACGACATTTGTTGAATCGATCACAGCATACAACAGGTACAATTGGTAACAATTCAATCGTCGAATCAGTGATTCAACAATTTCAGGTAAACAAGAAAAATGCAGAATTAAACGCTTGACAATATTGATCGAGACGACTACTCATTCTATAACTAACATTTTCCAACAACAAACAAAATGAGAATGACCAAATAAGGGTCTTAAGGGGTAGAAGGACAGACCTCTCACAAAAGAAACAAAAATAAAATTTAAGCACAAAAAGGAACAACTAACGGCTAAACCAAACAAAGAACACAACAATAACTAAAAACAGAAGAAGATTGAAATACCTAATGGAGACAATCCGAACTCGAACAAACTCGGGCTTCCACGGACTTGAGATTGCATTTTTGAAGTGAACACGCTTTAATTGAAGTGTTTTTCGAACGAAAAACACTCCAATTAGAGCCTATTGACTCCAAATTCTTAAACGCGGACAAAATCCCTAATCTTGAAATTCTAGGGTTCTTGGGCTCGGATTTGGGGCTTTTGCATTTCTGGTTAGATTCGAGGTAAACGAAAGCCGGCGGGGGTACGAGGGAGGCCATGTGAGGGTTTGGGGTGAGTTTGGGGTGATTTGGCATTGGTTCGAGTTTGACTCGAATCTTCAAATGAAGATTCGAGGAGCTCCGGAGTGATTCGAGGTTAGCGGAGGCCGGATCCGTAATGGGTGAGGTGAGGGGAAGGTTTTGGCATTGGTTTGGTGGCCATTGGCCTACCGGAACCGCCGTGAGGCGATTTCCGGCAGGCGGGGCACGGCGGAGGAGGGCGGCGTTACGCCGGGTCTTTGAGAGCTTCTGAGGGAGATGCAGGGAGAGGGGGGGTCTGGCTTGGGGGGCGGGGTATGGAAATGAGTTTATATATGATTTGAGAAGTTAAATCCTGATCGTTGGATCAAACTTGATCAACGATCAGGATCTTCTCACTTAAACCAAACGGTGTCGTTTGGTCAAGTCATAAGCTGAATGTATTTTGGAATTAAAGGATTAATCTGGGCCGTTGGATAATAAAATCCAACGGTCCAGATCAAGTGTTACACAGGCTGAAGCTTGGACGGGTATTTGGGCTGGATTAGAGGAAATTCGTTTGGGCCTGGCTTTTAGACTAAATTTGGCCCAGATCGGATCTTCATGATGTATTATATGTGTATGTGTATATATACATATATATATATATATACACATACTATATGTGTATGTGTATATATATATATATATATATATATGTATATATACATATATATATATATATACACACATATGTATATATACTAACCTATAACACCACTATTTTTTACTACAATTAACGTACATAATTACATATCACCTAAAAATGTAAATCACATGACTTCGATATCAAACACTAAAAATGCAAAACCTAGCATATATTTTTGTATTTTTAATTTAAATAAATAAACGTGCACACAAAAAGATAAAATAACACAAAATCACAAAAATCATGCCCAACACGAAACTAATTTTATTTTGAATTTTCTGGGAGTACTTCTCAGGTAAGGCAAAATCACGTGCTCACACCATCTACTCTACGCCCTTTCCATGTCAGCTCCACATAAGCCTCACGTCAGCGCCACATAGGCACCAACGGTCCAAAATACACACCAAGCACGCGCCTATCACAAACCTTACACACATCCCACTTCTATGTCCATGTGGCGACATCTGAGCAGAAGTTTTAAATTAATGGTTAGGATCAAAATCTTCTAGAAAACTCTAAAATATCACCATTTTATTTACTTTCCTTTTATTATTTTAATTTTACAATTTGATTTCAGCCATAGATTCATCTAATCTAATGGTCAGAATCCCTACCATCATAATATCTTTTCCTAACCCTAATTCCTATTCTCTCTCCTAAACAAAAAAAAACATACGCTTCTTCGCCTCCCTTTCCTCTTCTTCACAAAATTCCATCCTTTTCAGCCATGGCAGAACTTGCCATTACCATTTTCTAACAAGAAGATCTTCACCACATTTAATTTTCTTGAACACCAACGTTCAAATTTCAAATGTTCAAGAGTTTTTCATTCAATTTCGAAATCCCGCCCAAACCAAGAACCCTAGATTTTCACCTATAAAAATCAGCACTTGGAGTCCATCTGAGATAAGGGGTTGGGAGCCGCACCTTTCCCTCCTTTAACCTTAAGCTTCAACCGCCATTTTACCCCAAAATAGGAGCACTGAGCCGTCCACTTTCACCACCAAAGTTGAAAGAGGTGCTGCTGCATTTTTATTGTTTATTTCATCGTTGTTTAAAATTATCCGAGTAAAGGAGTTCGAGGTCCGAGGTCGGAGTTCGGTAGATCGAAATCCCCTGCCTCGGCCCACTGCACCACAAGAGGTCAGTGATTCCTCTTCTCTCTTTTTTGTTTTTTTCGATTCGGCAGTTTCGAAGTTTGTTATGAATCTGCATGTATGAAAGTAGCTTTAGTTCCTCTCGCCTTCTTGTTTTCAATTCAATGTCTTTTTGCAGATCTCATGATTAAGTGTCATTTTGTATATTTAGGTATCATGATTTCAGATTTCACCTTATACTTGTATGTGCAAATCATGTCCATATAAAGTTATTGTCGCTCCACTTAAAAGAAAAATGCTACTGTCTAACTTATGTAAAAAGCTTTCTGTTTGGAAAGAAAATTACATGAAGATAAGACTTTAAGTCTTATATCTAAATACTATGTCATCGGAATAAGTAGCAGTGATGAATTATATGAATGTCAACCTGTTATTGAACTCTTTACTCTTGATTTGGTATTTTATTTAAAAGGAAGGAATATTTGATTCTCATTTAAACTCAATTCTCTTAAATTATTTTATAAAACAGTGGCTTTATGTTAGGACCAAATTATTTGTGTCATTTTCTTATAAGCCTACATGGGTTTAGAGTAATTGGTCTCGTGAGTGCGTGATAGATCGAAAGAGGTAAACACCTGGTTCCATGCAGTAACTAGGGAGATATTGATCTATGTTCATTATTCAACTTCTTCGTATTCAAAAGGGATTGCATTTAGAGTATTTTAATCTTTAACTTTCAAAAGTATAAAAGCTAATTTTAGGTTCTAATTCCAAGACTGTTAATTATCTTAGCATGGTTTAATTGTCTTGTTATACAAATTGTTCATTGCAAGCTGACAGTGTATTTTGCTCTCTTATATCTTTCTAAGCTTCATGTCTTTTTTAGAGCAAAATATGGAGTCTTAATGCAAGACTCGTCACCATACCCACATATGGAATCTTAATTTGGGACTCGCAAAGATGGAGTCTCATCACCACCACATGGAGTCCTCACATTCCATCCTCCTATAGATGCACCGGATAACAAGGAACAAGTGAATCGCTTGGGGTCGCTTATGGCGATTTTTGTTTTTACTTACTCTGCTTATTTGTTAATCTACATGATTTGTTCTATTTGAGCCTATGATTTATGATTAGTTTTATCATTTAAAATTATAACGTTAGTTTTGGTAAAGTATTTGTTGGATAAAGACCTAAAGGATACACTCAGCATTTTGGGGGTTAGTAGGTTTTACACGAGACCTAAGGAAGAAACTTGTTTTCTCCTTGCCACGTTCTAATAAGTTTATTAACTTGGACTACTACTTTTCTTTTCTTGTTTTAAAAAAAACGCACAAAGAGAAAACGAAAAAGAATTTGGCATGCTTTCTTTTTCTAGTGTCAATTTTAAATGATTTTTTACTTTTATTACATTGGAGTTTATACAGTTTGTTTGTTTTAAAGTTTGTTTCAAAATGTCGTTTTCTTAATCCATATTGTATATACATTCAGTCATAAATTTATCAAGACATTTAGTATTTCAAAGTGAATTATTCCAATTACGCTTCAAACTATTTTTTTTAATAATTAATCTAAGTTTCGCCGGTTAACCGTAATTAACAGATCATATAGGATGCCTTAATAACCTTCCATATATGATTAATTAGAATCCTTACCCATAATCTTTAAGGTTAAGCAGATCATAATGCATAGTTAACTTTAAGCACTATTTAGCTAAAATTGGTGTCCTAATTCACCGTTAAAATAATTAGGTGGCGACTCTCTTAATTAATTAAACCCGCAGAATTACTAATATGTTATACTCTAGTTTGATCCGTATTAAAATAGGGTATAACACCATGCTTGGTGTGAAAGGAAGGAACCTACTAATTATGCAGATCTATGTTGATATCATCATCTTTGGAGTAACAGTTGACTCTCAATGTGAAGAATTTACAAAACTCATGGGAAGTGTCATAGAAATGAATACGACGGGGGAACTAAATTTCTTCTTACATTTGCAAGTGAAGAAAACTCCCAAGGGGACAATGATAATAAAAAAAGAAGTACATCATGAAGCTGCTGAAGATATTTGACATGGAGACATCAAAAATTATTGACATTCTCATCGCCACATCTACTTGTCTAGAATGGATGAACCTAGTTCCCCTATAAATTAGACCATGTATATATAGAGGTATCATAGGGTCACTTCTGCAGTAGACCAAATAGTGTTTTAAGTGTGGGTCTGTGTGCCAAGTTTCAATCCAACCAAAGGAATCTTATCTGAAAGCTGCTAAGAGAATCCTAAGATATCTCAGAGGGATGCAGGACATGGTTCTCTACTATTCCTCGAGAGATAACATTAAATTTGTTGGATATGCTAATACTAATTATGCATACTATATAGTGAACAGGAAAAACACATCTTGAATGGCCCATTTCCTCGAATCATGTTTTATCTCATGGGGTACAAGAAAATAAAACTGAGTAGCTCTCTCAACAGCTAAAGCAGAATATATTGCAACTACCTCGTAATGTGCTCATTCACTATGGATCAATCAACAATTGAAAGATTGGTGTATACATTGATTGTGTAATGCTTCTATGTAACAACACCAGTGCTCTCAACATGGAAAAGAACCCAGTTCAACATAAGAGAACCAAGCACATTAATGTCAGATACCATTTTCTCAGGGACATGTTGAAAAGGTTCTGATTTGTTTGAATTTCTAGAAGAGGAAGGATCATGTAGCAGACATCTTCACCAAGTCACTAAGCAGGGAACATTTTGAAAGAAATTGTCTGGTGTTGGGGTTGATCAAGCTCAACTAAGGACATGGTCCCTTGATGATTGGCTATGTTAAGAAGGAAAGGTGCAATGCTAAAATGTATTTTTTGGCGACATCTAACTCAAATCTATACTATTATAGGTATACACATATGGCAGTTTCAGGACAAAAAACAAGTAAGAGTGACATTGCACTTCTAAGAGTCTTTGCTCATGATTTTCAAAAACCGTCACGGAACCTGGTTCTTGTGACTCATGTTGGTAGTCTCTTCAATACTTATATGCCTTCTTAAGATGTTGAAGTGTCATGTAATTAATAGATTTCTGCCTCTCTCCTAATTATTGAAGTCCAAAATGTTAAACCTCTTCTAAAGTGATCCGTTGCCCAAAAAAACTACTTCTCTATCTTACACCAACCAAAACCGATTATTTTCTTCAAAACTAAAATCAACATTGTCTCAAAAGAATCATTCTCTCCAAATATACCAGAAGTGAACCCAACTCAGTCACTTTTCAAAATCCGAACTCCATCTGAATCGAAGCCCAAGAAGTCTTCGGTAGATTTTAATAGAAGTTTAACTGAAAAGGAACATGGTAGATCTAATATTTTAGAGCGCAAGTTGAAATTTTTTGCTGGATTTGTGGAAGTCTTGAAGGATGGAGAAATTAGTAAATCTGAGAACTGAATAAGGGACATGATCCGTCAAGTCCTTCTCAGGAAGTCAATTTTAATGATGATCTTTTTTTTGAGTTCTGTGTTTAAACGAACTTCCGATCTAGTAAATAGGGATTGATGAAAAGTAGGCTGATTGATGATGAAGTGGTGTGACTTGCTGATGTGATTGTGAAAAAGAGAATTAAAAAACATAAAAAAAACAAAAAAGATTTAGAAAAGAAAGTTTAATGAGAAAGATACAGTAGATGATAACGGTAACAGATTAAGAAGAAAAAAAAGGAGACATGACTGCTCAGGGATAGAAAGAGTAGTGTAAGTGAGGAACCTGGTCCATCACAGAAGCAAAAGGTTGAGCCATTAAGTTTGAAGGGAGAAGACTTTGAAGTCTCAAAAAGTATTGTAAGGCAGAGTGTTGACTCTTATATTGCTGGAAAATAAGGACCTTCTTGACATTATTGAGTTCCGATAGTAGAATCACCTTTTTGTTCCTCCAATTCCCAATGTTTCTGAAGAAGGAAGTAAAAACTTCTATGTTTTATATGATACTACGATGCTATATGCGCATGGTACTGAGTTGTTCTTGATGAGACGAAGTTGGAGGAGATTCTTGGTGATCTGATTGATGGTTCAACCCACTTAGGTTGAGAACCTGGTCCTCGAGGATCCTTGACAGAATAGAATGCTAAGTTGAAGGGTGAGAATGAAAGATTGAAGAAATATGCGGAGGAACTGAGAGAGAAAATAATCATTGATCAAAGAGGAGTAAATGAATGATGGACAAGCTCATCAAGGCGTCAGACCCTTACTTTTCCTTCTGCCCAATGATCCATATCTTTCAACCTTCCAAATTCCATTGAATTCTAATCTTCTTTTAATCACTATATTTGATGAAATTTGTACTTCAGTTTTTTAAATTGTCATATTAGATATTATTGAAACTACTGTGCTTTTATTATAATTACTCCACTATGGCAATCACTCTATTTTGTACACTAACATTCACATGTTGTTCTTGTTATTGTTTATGTTGTGTTACCCAAGTGGCCCGAGTTAATGTTGTTGGACTTCTTTTTTATTGTGTTTTTTTCTGTTATTATTTTCGATGATGCCAAAAGGTGTAAATTATATAGGTGTCAACATAGGTGTGAAAGTTAGCTCTGCTTGGTGAAAGATAGTTGTGCATGAAAGTTATATAGGTGTCAACATGGGGTGGACAAAAATTGAATTGATATATTGTATTGTGCAGATGGCTCTGCTTTGCAAGGGAAACACCGCTGATAATATGTTGATTATAGGTCTGATCCGCAGGAAAACACGTGAGAAATCTGGTTCTTAAGAGGTATAATAATTTTGGGGTTGTAATCATCAAAAAGGGGGAAACTGGTCTAAGTTACACTATGTCATGTTTTGATGATGACAAATGTTCTCAACGAACTAGGTACATACCAGATGAATAATTTTGGGTTTGTAATTCATCAAAAAGGGGAAAATTGATAAGTTATGGTATTTTGAGTTTTGATGATTTGCCAATCAAGTCTTGAGGAACCAGTTATGATCAGCTCCTTAGGTTTGGTTCTCATGGGGAATATGGCTGTTTTGTAGGGGAATAATGTGGAGATTTGGTTCTCATGGGGAATATCAATTCTAAGTTTTTCATCATAAAAAAGGGGATATTGACAGGTTGCAATTACCTTGGGCATAAGTACTTTACTTGATGTTTGATAATCTAACAAACTTACCATCCATAACCAGATAAGAAACCTGTTACACATTTACAAGAACTTGAGATCACAAAGTTCCAGGTAGATATCTAGCGTGGGATATAACTCAATTCTTCAGAGTGAAAGAAACATCTGATGAACAAGTCCTTATCAGTTCTTAAGGAGAATGTATGAAGTCAACCCTCCAGATGGAAAGTTGATGCATGCTACTGTACAAGAACAGTCTATCAGTCAACTTTCTGTGGAAGGCTTTTTACCTACCTTGCTTACATCATTGTAAGTGATGTCACATGTGTATAAATACAATCAAGGAAGGTAAAACAACTTACTTCATAAGAGAACTAGATAAAGAACCTAAAGCATGCCTAGTACAATCATTCAAGTTAATCGACTCAAGATAATCTAGGCAGTATGCCTTTAAATTCAAAAGAACTAGATTAGGGACCTGGTCCTTGGTGTTCCCTTGACAGAAGTATAAGTCAACTATACATCTGGAAAGAAACTACAGAAAGTGACTACCTACAACTATACATGCGACAATGTAGTAAACAATGCAGTAGTCACTTCCCATTGGGAAGAGCCTTGTACTAACCAATAATTGACATCACCATTGTTAATTGACATCATCATGGTGATGTCTTTTGTAGTGTAAACCTGGTGCAAGGCATAAGACATTCTTCCCAACACTTGCAAAATCAGAAAAGAAAATATCCTCTCAAGTGCTTGCAACAACCCCTCTCAAGAACAAAGTTGCTGCAACCTCAAGGACCATATCCAAAGATTGAAGATATCTTAGGTTTGTTGAGTCTTCGTTATTTGTTTTTTATTTGTAACTCCTACTTAGCTTAGTTAGAAGCATTGTGTAGGAAACCCTTTATAAATCATAAATTCTTGTATTTGTATCTTGACTAGAGTTAGTCGAGTTGAGCATTTGTAATAGAGTTATTACAAAGTGGCTTGTAATAGTATTATTACAAGTTAGAGTAATTAAAGTCTTTGTAACTAGAGAGTGACAACGTGGCTTGTGTTGAGAGTATCACAAGTTAGTTAAAATCTTTGTAACTAGAGAGTAACAAAGTGACTTGTGGTAAGAGTACCTGTCACGACCCTAGTTCACCAATCGTGAACATGTCGTGATGGCACCCAGTCCCCATGACTAGGTAAGCCTAACACATTGCGGAATATACAAGCTATGAACACTTAAATAAAAGATAGCGGAAAAATAGCATAAAAAGATATGTAATCCGTGCCACTTGGCACATACATTCGTCAACACACTGAATAAAACGCTACCAAGATCCGGAATCCCACGGGTAACACAGACTAAAAGAGAATATACAAATGTGGCTCTATGTGTAAAGAGTATCTAACAATGAAATGAAGGAAAATTTCAACTAATACTATCAGAATAGAAGGAAAGCCTCCGGATCCGCGGACGTAGCAGATCATACCTCGAGGTCTCCCAAAAAGCTGCGGAATCACCTAGTACGAGTCTGTCCTGATGTACCTGGATCTACACAATAAAAGTGTGCAGAAGAGTAGCATGAGTACACCACGGCGGTACTCAGTAAGTGCCAAGCCTAACCTCGATGGAGTAGTGACGAGGAAGGTCAGGGCCCTACTGAGAGAAAACAATTACAAATATGATAGTAACAATAATAAGCAGTTTAAATGATAATTATTCCGAAATAACAACAATAAATGATTACTGCAACCGTCTACAATTAAAACTAACAACAAGTAACAAACTCAATTAACAAGTCCAGGACTTGTGGGAATCGAACCCACAATCCCATTGACAGTACCTCTGGGTCTCCAGGAATCGAACCCGCAGTCCATGTCTCAGTAAATCTCAGGATCTCCGGGAATCGAACCCGCAGTCCATATCTCAATAAATCTCAGGATCTCGATCTCCGGGAATCAAACCGGCAGTCCACATCTCAATAAATCTCAGGATCTCCGGGAATCGAACCCGCAGTCAACATCTCAATAAATCTCGGGATCTTCGGGAATCGAACCCACAGTCCACATCTCAATAAATCTCAGGATCTCCGGGAATCGAATCCGCAGTCCACATCTCAATAAATCTCAGGATCTCCGGGAATCGAACCCGTAGTCCACATCTCAGTAAATCTCAGGATCTCCGGGAATCGAACCCGCAGTCCACAGCAATATCACTCTGGGTCACTAGTAATCGAACCCACAGCCCTGGGATCTCCGGGAATTGAACCCGCAGTCCCTACCAATAACTCAGGATCTCCGGGAATTAAACCCGCAGTCCACAAACGCAAACACAAATAGTAAGAGGAAAAGCACAGAGAAATATGTAACAAATAACTACAATTTACACCAAACCAGCATCGACAGGTTCAAGAAGTTCAAGTTAGACAAGTAGGCACTTAGACGATTATCAGGTAAGTATTACAATGTAATCAATTAAATAAAAAGAATATGACAATTTGAGCAGTTCAAGAAAGGTGGTTTTCCAACAATCTGCGCATGTACACGCCCGTCACCTCGCGTACAAGGCTTTAAATCAACACATAATATCCTAGGGGAGAAGGTTCCCCCACGCAAGGTTAGACAAGTCACTTACCTCAATTCCGGTACAAAACCGCTAAGAAACGACTCCGTTGCCATGAGTATCCGACTCCGAGTGGCTCAACTCTATCCAAATAAATTGCATATTGTAAATAATAATTCAAGTAATTTATTCTACAATTAAATTCTAAGCTAATATGAAAAATTATGAAAAAAATGACCAAGATCACACAAACATCGATGAAGCTCGATTTCTAAAAGACGACGTTTTTAGCCATACATATCCGAAATTCGCCCCTTAATGATACTACGATGATCCAATATAGTTATGTAACTTCAATCTACAATTCAACATTCAATAGGGTTAATATTGATCATAAATTCCATAACTTATGCCATTTAGGCATATTATCAAACACCTTGTAGGCATGGTTATTTTCACCTCATAACTATAGTATTGGTTCTTCCAACTATCACCATTAACCAACAATTCATCTCACCATCATTCCTAACCAATTTATAACTTCCAAATACACATGTATGACCATCCATTCACACCCAACCAACAAAATTCCATCAAATAAACACCTTTAAATCCCTGCCATGTTCATGTATTTAAATTGGGAATTTATGACTTCCAATTACCATGCCATACGTTGTAATACTTGATTCATACTCATATTCCCATAATATATCCATATATATAAGTCTAAGGTGTAGGATTTATCTTTTGGAAGAAATCTTGCAAAAACCCCATTTTGAGCTCTTGAAGGAATTTCTTGAAAATATAAAGATTTTCAAGATTAATCCATGTTAATATAAGTGTTTAGGAGTAGTAATCAACTCAAAATACTCAAAAAATCTTACCTTGGATCATAGAAATGAAGAGTAGGACGGATTCCTCTTGAGAGAGCAAGCCCTTGCCCCAAAAATGACTTTGGAACTCTCTATACCCGGTCTTGGGGTATTTAGGGGCCTGCTACTAGCGCGCCCGCGCTAATTAGCGCGGGTTGAGGCAGAAAATAATCCATTAGCGCGGGCTACTAGCGCTCCCGCGCTAAGGCCGCGCTACTGACATATGCCCAAAAAAATGGTCATAACTTTCTGTATACACCTCCGAATGACGAACGGTTTGTTGCGTTGGAAACTAGACTCAAAGGGCTTTAATTTGATAGGTTGTAGCTCACACAACCCTTTATATAACGGGAGATATGATCGTTTAAAGTGAAGTCTTGTGCACACTCATTTACATCTTCGCCTATTATGAAGTTTTCCAACTTCAAAAGTTCCCATTAACCATCCGAAATCACCCCGAGGCCCCCGGGACCTCAACCAAAAATACTAACACCTCCTAAAACATCATGCAAACTTGTTCCAATCATCGACATGCATCAAACAACGCCAATACCATCAAATTTCATCGAATTCAAGCTTAAGTTCTTCTAAAACTTCCAAAACACGCATTTAATCAAAAACCCGACCAAACGACGTCCGAATGACCTGAAAATTTGCGGACATATCCAAAATCACATAACAAAGCTACAGAAATTGTCGGAATTCCATTCTAACCCCCATATCAAAATCTCACCTATCGTTCGGATTCGCCAAAATTTCAAACTTCGGCATTTCAAGCCTAATTGAGCTACAGACCTCCAAAATACATTCCGAACGCGCTCCCAACCCCTAAATCACCTAACGGAGCTAATGGAACCATCGGGTTTCCATTCCGAGGTCGTCTTAATGCTATTCCAAATACGGGCTATTTTTCAACTATAAGACTCTCATTTAGGGACTAAGTGTCCCAAAACGCTTCAAATTCTATAACCGAACCTCCCGGCGAACTACAATAGCAGAGATGAACTTAGGGAAATAGTTAGATTGGGGATCGGGGCATAATTTTAAAAAACGACCGGTCGGGTCGTTACAGTACCACAAGTTAGTTGAGTTGAATTCTTTGTAATGGAGTCATTACAAAGTGACTTGTAATAAGTGTTTACAAGTTAGTGAAGTTGAAAGCCTACAAGTGCAGGTCATGGTTTTTGTCCCCTTGAGTTGAGATTATTCCATGTAAAAATCATTTGTGTTCTTTATTTACTGCCAAGCTAATATGGAAATAATTAGAGAACCTAATTCCCTGTACTGGTTGGTTTTACATATTGTTGCTTACAATGAGAACTGATAGAGAATCTAATGCTCTATACAATTTGGTGGACGCTTAGTTTCTCTCAATCACAAACTGGTATGAACATGTCAATGAGTAGTAATTGAATATTAAAGAATTATTGAAAGAATTATTGTAAGTCAGAAATCTCCGGTTGGGTATGAATATGATATGTCAATGGGTAGTAATGGAATATTCAGTTGTCAGTTTGTTAACATGTTATGAATTTATTTAAATGCACACAATTTCTTCATGAGATTTTTTCATACATTATCTAGTTAAATACAACTATAATAACATACAATTTAAATATAAATTTTATATAATATATTTTTTGTATATTTTGTATCTTATTTATACATAATAAAAATAAATTTCTTACAACTAATTATATATTATACATTTTATCTACAACTTATCTATAATTTTTATACATTATTTCTACCCAATTAAATACAACTACAATAACAAACAACTTAAATATAAATTTTATACTATATGTGTTTTATATATTTTATATCTGATTTATACATAGTAAAAATAAATTTCATACAACTAATTATATATTACATAACTTATCTACAATTTTCATACATTACTTCTAGTCAGTTATATATAACTACAATATCATACAACTTAAGTATAAATTTTATACAATGTTGTTCAGCTTTCATACAATAGTTAAATAAAAAAATAAAAAAATATATAAACAATAGAATACAATTTTTCTATAATTTCTTTTTCGACGAGTGTCAATATGAAATTCAGTCAAAACCAAGTCTAATCTTCACAAAAAACCCTTCAAAATTGAGATATATATTCCAAATCATATTCTCAATTGTTTGCAACAGCACCCAATCCAAATAAATACTAATTTTTGAAAGTCAAATTCGAATTAAAACTTCAAAGATTATTAATGGTGGAATTACTGCTCTCTTTTTCTTTGCTTTACATTACTAAAATTAGAAATTGAGAGATAGAGAGATTTCCAATTCTTTGCAACAACATCCAATTCAAGCAAATAATATTTTTTGAAAACCCAAATTCGAATTGAAAACTTTAAAGCTTTTTAATGATTGTTAATGATGGAATTATGGGTGAGTGCAAGATACGGGGGAGAGGGGTGGGATATGGAAAAAAAAACGTGGAGAGTGAAAGATATGTTAGAGTAATTTTATTATTATAATTAATTCCCTTAAAATATACATAAATGATAATTAGGTATATAAACTATAATTATAATAAAACTCTAGTAGGAACGGTAATATAGTTTCATATGATGCATACCAATATAAAAATTCCTTTTACTGTAAGGTTGAGTTTCATTCGTCCGAAACTAGTTAGATCAACTATGTACTGTTCTATCGGTTAGACTAATAATTTTAGTTACTAAAACTTTCAAACAATATATGTATTTATTTATGTCACCAAAAACAAAATAATAATATTCGTATACAAAATGGCTAAGAAAGTATGTACATTATACTGTTTCAATAAATTATAGTATTAAATTGAAATATGGTACTTTGGGAACGTATTTTATCCCTACAAAATCAAACCTACGTGTGAGCACGTCGAAGCACGTCGAAGAAACAATTAGATTCAGCCAGATTAGTGTCGGTGAAATTTTTTTTTTCTTTAAAAAGTTTGGGAACTTAACTGTTTAACATTATTCTTTCGGTCCAAAATAAATAATCAATTTACTTTGAGCACACCTATTAAGAAAATACTAAATTATAAACAAAAATAATTAGTATGACTATACTACCTTAAAAAAATAGTTAGTGTAATAAAAATATTACAGTATAATTTAATATGAGCAAAAATTATGTGTATAAAGATAATTTTAAAATTTTTTATATTTTTTCTTAATTATATAAATAATAATATTTATTTTATATCAAAATAAAAAGATAAATTAATTACTTATCAGAGAATATTATTATAAGTTGATCGTAGAAATGGACAAAAGTGGGAAAATAAAAATATGTCCTACTCATCAGCACGTAAGGAAGTTGAAGTCATTAGTCAACAATCAATATCCAGAAATATCAGAGGGGTATCTTTGTAACTTCCACTTTAAAAAAGATGAAGAGCTTATCCAAAGAGCACTGATTGCGTGGCTATGAGACAGTTACTGACAGAATATTTAAATCTAGTACTTTACTATTTTATTTAAATATTAATGGATTGATTAATTCAAAGACTTTCCTGGAATCAATGCAAATGTGACGTGGCACCTAATATATGGGTCCATTTTTCTCTCTAATTACCTCGTTTACAAGAATTCTCTGGACAAGATGCTTATCCTTGCACAAAAACGAGGAAAAAAAAAAATGGAGATCCATATTGCTTGCACTTATGCTTAGTGGGGTCCAAATTATTAGAGGCAAAATATAAATTGATCGACAGAACAATTAAAACTAAATTATATTTTAATAATTAAAAAATATATAATATTTCTTATTTAGTCAAGCTACAATCAGGGGACCCAGTAAAGATTCTGAGGCCCAATTATCCATACCAGTGATACCTTTTGAGCTTCAAAGAGAGGAGTGGCCCATTCTAGAAAGAGAAAGGGCAATTACACGGCATTTGCATCTATACTATTTTTTGTGTCATATTTTAATTTATGCCCGCTTTACAATAGAAATTACAAGCGTACCCATTTTTTCACATAACTTCAGCCAGCGTGGCTGAAATTTTTCTTTTGTACTAGAAAACTTCTGCTGATATTTTTGTCTTTGTAACCGAAAAACTTAAGCAGTTTTCCAGCTTATGTTTTTCAGTTATAAAATAAGAACTTAAGCAGTTTCCAGCTTAATTTTTCCAGTTATAAAATAAAAAGTTAAGCTCTAGAACTTAAGTTTTTCATTTATAAAATAAAAAACTTAATTAGTTTCCAGCTTAAGTTTTCCTGTTATAAAATAAAAACTTAAGCAGTTTCTAGCTTAAATTTTTCAGTTATAAAATAAAAACTTAAGCAATTTCCAGCTTAAATTTTCCAGTTATAAAATAAAAACTTAAGCAGTTTCCAGCTTAAGTTTTCTAGTTATCAAATAAAAACTTAATTAGTTTCAACTGAAGTTTTTATTTTATAACTGAAAAACTTAAGCTCTAGAGCTGAAGTTTTCCAGTTATAAAATAAAAATTTTAGCTCTTTCCAGTTATAAAATAAAAACTTCACCGCTGAAGTTTTTCAGTTATAAAATAAAAACTTATGATAAATATAATTTTTTGAACCCTCTATTTCACTACACTAGAATTTTCTCTTATTTAGAGGGAAATTCAACCATATTTATAAACTAAAAGAAATAGTTTCTGTATAATTTTTCGGTGATGAGAAACATCTTATATATATTTCATTTCACAACCATATTTGAGATTAGCTATACTTTTCACTTTGGATGTAAAAAAATCTTCGAGGCTAATAAATTCAAAATAATTTCTCTTTTAAATTATTTTTACTATAAAATCACTCAAAATTTTACTGTTTCTTTTTTCTCACAAAGATATGCATCATTCATGAAGTCAGCCGTAAACACAACATTCAAAGTCAACTAATAAATTTGTAGTTTTTATGTTGTAACTGAAAAACTTCAGCTCTAGAGCTGAAGTTTCTATGTTGTAAGGGGAGGAGAAAGGAAAGCTGAAGTTGTTTAAAAAGTGGGTACGGATGCAAACAAAAAGACAAAGCGGATACAGGTTAAAAGGGGGCACCCAAATAGGGCCCCGTGCAATTTTTACGGGAAATTACCAGCTATGTCCATTTATAAGTAGCTTATTATAAAAATTGACAAATTGATAAAATATTATTAATATTAGCCAAATTAGCCAATTAGCTATTTATAGCAAAAAAATATTAAATTTTTACTTTGTTTTGAGTGGGTGTTATTAGAATAGATTGGACACAACTTAAGGAGCTTGAATCTCAGTTTTGGGATGATTTGGTGAAGTTTTGAGTTGGTTTGAATTGAAAAGTCAATGTAAAAGTTGAACATAAAAAAAATGATATGTGTATCACACTGCGTATCATTTGTGTATCACATATGTATCATATTTGTATCGATTGTGTATCACATATATATCCATATATACCTGTGTGTGAGATACATGAGTGATACATGTTTGATACATGTGTCGCAAAAGACTTTTTTGAACTCGAATGAATTACGAATTTTGATACAAAACCAGTCCAAATCACCTCCGATCTTCCTCAAATCTTGTATATTGACTTATCTATATATTTTTAATGAATTTCAACTATACCCATTGAAAAAGTTCTTTTTTTTTTTTTGCTTAGATTTTTGGAATATTGTATAGATTTTTATATTTTATCACCTTATTTGCTACCCCGTCCATGAAATTTCTTTTCCGTCTTGTATCTAATGTTGCTAATCACGCTTAAAAATATAGAAGGTGATTTTTGTATGTGATTCTTTGATAGAAAAAACTCTATTATTTTGGTTTATCAATTTTTGTAGGCTAGTTTTGGTAAATAGTGGCTAGAGGTTGGTAAGTTGAGATCTATATGGAATATTTGCGTAAGTTTCCCAATGAGAAACGGGCGTCGGGCTGTTAGAGGTCGTCTAACAAAGGAAAGGTAAATGGATTTAAATGATTTGAAAATAAATAAGAGATTTTTAAATAAATAGTCGGTTGAATTTTCTATTTATTTTTCTAGTTCGTATACAATCAACCTTTTTACAACATCATACATATATAATAATAATTCACTATAAATAATTTTATATACATATTATATATACATATATGTGTGTGAATTATACATATATCATACGTCCGCCAAATATTTTAAGTTTATGCGCTGACAAAATACATCGACAAACCCTTAAAAATTTTTACACTTTTCAATTTAACACTTTATCTTAAATTTGTTCCTTTGAACACTTTAACCAAGCCTTCACCATGTCATTTAGACACAAAATATGAAAGGCAACCAAACATAAAATATGCATGTAATTCATACGCTAAGTAAAGAATAAGACGAGGAGATATCGATTTAATTTCAATAAATTTAAATAAAACACATTTGGAAAATATTAAAGAAAAATAAGAACCCCACCCACCCATTCCTCATCTTCCCAGACGACCCCTTCTTCCTTTATCCTATCCTACCGATTTTTCATCTTTTACAAATCCCTTGCCAGTGATCGATCCCTGTTACTCCGGTCCATCCCATCCATTGGCGACTGGTTCTTTGTCGCCCCATGCTTCTTACAACCCTCTTCATTATGTCGTCTTCCCAACGGCTGCATCTTCTATTTCACCCACTTTGGCAAAAATCCAAAATTCATAATTTACAACCCTTGAGCTCCAAATATACAATAAATGGTACTTTTCTTCGGCAAATTCAATGATTATCCACATTTCAATAATTGCATGGAATTTAATTTGTGTAATTTTAGATATAAATTAGAGAAGATTGTATATGTGTGTGATAATAAAACCTTATTTTTTTGTGTATTGAATAAGAAATTGATGCTTGGCTATAATTTCATAGTTGCATACATTATTTGCCTTGCATTTTATATGCTTTAATGATAAATTATACTTTATTTGCACATAATGGAGTCTATTTTATATTTAGGTAAATTGGAGATGAAAGTAGAGTAGAAGGAATACTTAAACGTTGAAAGTATGCTCGAGAACGGTGAAAAAAAGAGGCCAGGCAAAGGCCGGCTCAACTAGGATTTAGCTTGGTGAGGCTAGTCAAAGGCCATGCTGAACCAGACTTTTTCCTGGTGAGGCCAACCAAAAGCCAGGCTGAGGCTGGCGTTAGGCTGGCGACGCTAGGCATGGGGCCATGTCTAGTATGAGTTTTGAAGACTTAATTTGTTTCCCGACTTGACTAGGATTTGACCTACACATTTAGATTTTATCCTACACATATAAATAGACCTAATAATTCCAATTTTGAAGGGGGTCGATTTTGGATACAATTTAGACATAGGGAGAATACAGAGTGATCGTGGAGACCGGAGATTCGACCTAAAGAGGCAAGAACAGCAAGGCGAAGAATTATTCTACGAGTTTTTCACTTCCTTTTCCTACTTCTACTATTGGTTATGAATTCTGCTATTATAGTCATGCATACTATTATGAATAGCTAATTTATTATCTAGGGTTTTTATGAAATCTATTGGAGGATGATTTTCCTGTTACGTTAATATAGTTTTGACGTAGTATTTTGTGGTTGGTTGAAGAGCTCAATCGACTATGACTATTTAGCGTGTATTATAGGAGAGAGTGCATATTTAGGTAATTATTGAACAACATTACTCCTAATATATGAGGGATCAATACGAAAGGTTTAAAGGTGGAATTAGGGATAACGAAACCTTGGTGCGATCCAAGTGAGCCGTATTTAATGCAATCTAATGCAATCTAGCGTAATTCAGGAAAATATGTCTAGTAAATTACAGTAATTACTCAGGAGAGAGATACAATAGTCAGAGTTCGCATGATTGGTAGAGAAGGCTTAGGCAAATTTATAAAAAAAAAACATAGAGGAAATGATTCCGACAATAAGGGAAATCAACTCTAGACCTCATTAATCTTGTCTCGAGTCCTTATCCTTATTAATTGATAGTTTTACTGCTTTTTAGTTAATTAAATAGAAATAAATATTATAATCTTTAAATTAGGAAATTATTTAGACTTGTGTTTCTTAGCGATATTGAACAAATATTGCTAAGCCTTAGTTCTCTGTGGGTTTCAACTCCAGACTTGTAAACCGAATTATATTTGCAACGATCGCTTAGTCATTTTTATAAGGCATAGTTAGGTGTGATTAAATTTTGGCGCCGTTGCTGGAGAACTAATGGTGTAGTTGTATGTGTACATATTGCTAGGTTTCAAGTTTTAACTTTTATTTTTATTTTTTGTATTTGATTTTTTTTTATTTTTGTTTTATTTATTAATTTTAAAAACATGGAATCTTAGAATTATGAGAGTTTGATATTGGTAATTCTACTTTTAATCCTCCTCGTGCATATTATGAAGGAAACCACCCATTAAAAAATTATCGAAATATTTACAAGAGCGAGTTGTGAGCACCAACTCAGTCTTATGTGTGGACTATATGTGGTGGTCAAGATGGTCACTTTCTAGGTTGTGCTTATAATTCTTATCTTCCCTTAATCTCTTACTTTAACGATCTTTTTTTCTTGTGAGGATAACAGGAATAAAGAACCTAGGGAAGCTGACCTAAAGAAGATCAAAGATATGTTAACGTGACATGTGGAACAATATGATGAAAAATCACGGCAAATACAAAGGCAAGAGGCTACTATTCACTACTTGGAGGCTCACCGTCCTGTTGATCCATTAGGAATAGGTCAGACTTAGAAGTCAGTGACCTCCTTTCAGCTCGAGGCAACATGACTTTGCTAACCAATTCAAACAACAACTGGTAAACAGGGAGTAGTGCTTTTTTATGGATATGGTGATTAGCATTGTCTTTCACCACTACATTTCTGAAGTTACAGTAACAAACATCTCGTACACTTAACACCCCAACTGTAGGAACTTTTAAAATCTCTCCAAGTAATTTTACATCAAAGAAGATGTCCACCCCATTGACCAAAAGCACAGACGTGGTCAGTATCAACTGGAAAGAGACTAGCGAAGAAACTTTGTACCTCCTCCTCATACACCTTAGGTGCATCAATGTGAAATAAATGCACCCATTGTTGAAACTTGACCATTTTCAAAATTTGGCGTATTTTCGCCATCTCAGAGATTGCTGGGTCAAACGTATGACCCAGTAAAACTTTTTGATGCCTCAAGCGCTTAGAGCATGGCTGACTTCACTTCTTATTTTCTTCACAGAACTAGGTTCTTCAATAGATTCAGACTCGTGTTTTCCAAACTTCTCTTCACTAACTTTGCCTTTTCCCTTCGACTTAACTAGTACATCCTCATCAGACATGGAAAACTCACTCACTAACTCCTTCATCTTAGAGTTAGATGTTGACCCTTTCTCATTTGAAACAGGCTTTGCCTTTTTCGAGGACCGCCCAACAAGTGCACCAGGTTCCTTTGGGTTCCTTCTTCCACCTCGATTACAGGGATAACCTTTTCACTTACAGGTACACCATCCTTTACCAACTTTTTTCTTTTCATTTTACTACTTTTCTTGACTTGAAGCCCGGTAGTAGGTCGTTTAAGTTCAGACTCAGGGGTGGACACAACCCTTCGCTTACTTATGAACGCATCAGAGCTATATTTTTTACGTCTTCTTGATCACTGGATCGCATTTCAGGTGCTTGAATTTCCGGGGGCACAATATCGATTACAGGAACAACATTGTCCTGGGGATAAGAGCCCTGACCTGGGTCCTGTGGAGAGGGATCATGTTCCTCATGTAATGCCTCAGTAGCTGCTACTACATCCCCTTCAATAGCAATAATGGCCCTTTTTCCCTCCATACTGTGTGTTTCATTTTTTCTGGGAAGTAAGTTCATACAATACCACATCAATGGATACTACAAACACAGTTACGACATCTTTCTCTTCTTCAACAGGTATTTCCACAACCATGGATTTAGTGGCAACGATGGCAGAACCCTTTGTGAACTCGGTATTTTGATCTTGTTCTCCACTTAGGGTTTAATTGGTGGGAACAACAGACGATGCGGAGAACGGAACATCAGTTTCAAGGGTTTCTAAATTGGGAAGAGATTGGGAAACGGGGAAGATGTGACTGCAGCAGTAGGAGTGATAGAGGATGACGAAGGCTCGGTAAAAATGAGAGGTTCCATTGATGGGTGAGTGGTAGTTACAGCTGAGGCAAATAGATCATAAGTTTTCTTAGCCTTTGAAAAAAGGGGTGTGGCGATCCTTCCTTTTTGGGTGATTCTATAGTAGGGGTTATGTATAAGAAGAGTAGAAGAGAGGGTTTTTAATAGGAGAGGATAACTACGAAGGGATAGGAATAGGCACCGGTTCTAAAATGGCGGTTGGGTGTGGAGAATTGCAATGTTTTAGAGGGAGATGAAACGTTTTTGAATTGAAAGGACGTGACACCAAGATCTAAAAAGTTGATGTCATGGCAATTGTATTTTGTACCATTTTTAAGATGTGTATTAAAAGGATGCACAGAACTACTAACCTTGGAACAAAAACCTAGTTCTTGAATTTTTTTTTGAAAAGAATCAATCCTCTTTTATCATTCATGCACTGCATTTATCATCTCTATGCCCATCGTGCGTGTTTACCTGCAATTGTATTGAAGTGAGTTAGACATGGCCAGAAAACACTTTGAGCTGGTTAGTTCTTAAGGATAAGAGCTAGCCAAAGAGGAATCAGGTTCTTAATTTGGCTTTAAAAGTCCCAGCTTTACTATGTTTCTTTAAAGTTGTTCCCTACTTAGTGCCTTGGTGAAAATGTCTGCAATTTGATCTTCTGTGTTGCAGAACTTCATACATGTCAACCTTTTCTCCACATTATCTCTCAGAAAATGATTCCTCACATCAATATGTTTTGTCCTTTTATGCTGAACTAGATTCTTGGCCATGTTGAGTGCACTGGTGTTGTCACATAACTCTCAGTGAGTATCCCAAAGTCCTCTAGTTGCTACTTGATCCATAGAAGTTGAGCACAACAGGATGCTGCAGCTACATATTTAGCTTCAGTTGATGAAATAGCCATTGAATTATGCGTCTTTATTCCCCAAGAGATAAGACATGAACCTAAGAAGTGAGCCACTAGAGAAGTGCTTTTTCTGTCCACAAGATAATTTGTATAGTTTGCATCAGCATACCCAATCAGAAAAACTGTCACCCGATGGATAATACAGGACCAAGTCCTGTGTTCCTTTAAGGTATCTCAGTATTCTTTTGGTAGCCTTCAAGTGAGATTCCTTGGGATTTGATTGAAATTTTGCACACATAGGCTGAAAAAAATATCAGGTCGACTAGTAGTAAGATAGAGGAGAGACCCACTAATGTCTCTATACATTGTTTGATTCATAGGAGATTCAGTTTCATCCATGTCCAGTCGAGTGACAGTTGCAATGAGAGTGTCTATCACCTTTGATGCTTCTATGTCAAACCTCTTCAAGAGTGCCCTAATGTATTTCTGCTGACAAATGGAAGTACCCTTTGGGGAATGTTTTACTTGAAAACCTAAGAAGAAGTTTAATTCCTTTATCTTACTCATTTCAAATTCATTTCCCATATTTTGCAAATTCTTCACAGAGAGAGTCAGTTGTTACTCCAAAAATGATATCAACATAAACCTGATCAATGAGCAGGTTCCTTCCTCATTTTTCTAAGAAAAGAGTATTGTCAATTTTCCCTCTTAAAACCCTTTTCTAAGAGGAAATTTGACAGTCTTTCATACCAAGCTCGAGGAGCCTCCTTTACAGAGCTTTGCCCAGTTTGAACACATATTCAGGGTGCTCATGACATTCAAACCCTGGGGGTTGCTTCACGTAGATTTCTTCCTTAAGGATTCCATTAAAAATGCACTCTTGACATACATTTGGAACAAGGTGAATTCCATATGAGATGTAAAAGTGATTAGAATTCTGATAGCTTCCGTGCGAGCCACTGGAGAAAACATTTCATCATAGTCAACCTTTTTCTCCTGATTGTAGCCTTGGACCACTAGCTTGACATTGTTCCTTGTAGTAATTCCATGTTCATTGAGATTGTTTTTGAAAACCCACATGGTTCCTATAATGGTTCGATCTGGGTCTAGGTACCAGGTGCCACACATTGTTTTTCTCAAACTGATGCAGCTCGTCTTGCATGGCTGTAATCCAATCTGTATCATTCAAGGCTTCCTTGATGTTTTTGGGTTCTATCTGGGAGAGAAAGGCTGAAAAGGCAAGTGAATTTTTGGATCTTGACCTGGTTTGTACTCCAGAATCTAGAGGAGTGATGGGTGAGAGCTTTGGTGTCTCCAGTTAGACGTATGAGGTTCATTCTGAGAGGAGGAAGGTATGTTTGGCTGATTTTCCTCTATCCTTCTCTCAGGAGCTAGTGGAGTTCCCTGAACTGCATCAACCACCCTTTCTTTAACTTCAGTGGTTGTAATTGAGGTGCTTGGTTCCGTTGATGATGAGGCAACATAATCTTCATTTGGATCCTTTACTTGACTCATCTTATCTATCTTTATGTTTGTCATGTTAATGACTTCACCAGGAATGAGTAAAGGTTCTCTATCTTGATCTTCCCCAGCACTCTTTTCAGATGATGGATAAGATTCATCAAAAATAACATGGACACTCTCTTACTCTCTTCAACAGATTGAGTACGCTTGTTATATATCTTCTAAGCCTTGTTATGGGAAGAGTACCCAAGAAATACTCCTTCCTCACTCTTGGCATCGAATTTACCAAGATGATTCTTTCCATTGTTGAGGACATAGAATTTGCATCCAAATGTTCTTAGTTGAGTCAACTTGGATTTTCTTCCATTCAACAATTCATACGAGGTCTATTCAGAAGTGATCCGATCATGCACATGTTCTCTAAGTAGCAGGCAGTGTTGACAGCTTCAGCCTAAAAGTTCTTTTCAATTTCACTGTCAATCAACATTGTTCTTGCCATTTCTTCCAGAGTTCTCTTCTTCCCTTCTACTACTCCATTTTGTTGGGGAGTTATTGCGAGTGATGCCATTTTCATTACAGAATTCATCAAATTTGACATTATCAAATTCTGTCCCGTGATCCGATCTAATACATACAACTCTAGACTCCATCTTCACCTGGATTTTCTTCACAAAGGCCACAAACACTTCAACTTTTTAATCTTTTGTTCTAAGAAATAGAGTCCATGTGAATCTGGAATAGTTATCTACGATTACGGAAATGTATCTCTTCCTTCATCTGCTTTACACCCTCATAGATCCACACAGATCCATATGCAGAAGATCAAGTGACTTTGAGGTGCTCACATCTCTTTTAGACTTAAAGGAGGACTTCACATTTCTTCTAGCACATGCATCACAAACTTTTTGAATCTTGAATTGTTATATAGACAGACCATGGACCAGGTCCTTCTGAATTAGTTTGTTCATAAGGGAAAAGCTTGCATGGCCCTGTCTTTTGTGCCATATTTCAACATCATCGTCAACAGCTTTCAGACAAATCAAATCACCATTCTGTAAAGATTCAAAATCAACAACATAGATGTTCTTGTATCTTTTGGCAACTAGTACTATTTCACCGGTCACATGGTCAGTGACTATACATTTGGACAAGAATTCCACCTTGTTTCCTTTATCACAGATTTGAGAAACACTCAAGAGACTCTACTTAAGCCCATTGACATAGTACACATTTTTAATAGAATGAGTGAGTGACTTCCCAACTTTTCCAACACCAAGAATGTACCCCTTTTTGCCATTGGCAAGGGATACTCCCCCTCCTTTCAAGTATTTTAGTGAAAGAAAGTATATGGTATTCGTAGTCATGTGTTTCGAACATCCACTATCCATAAACCATTATTGACCGCTTCCTTTCATTGTTTCCTGAACAAGAGATTAGGAGTTAGTTTTAGGATCATTCATTACTCTTTCTAAATTGGTTTGGAGAAGCTCGTTTTTCTCAATTTCAGCACACATCCTAAATCTTAAAGCTTTCACCTCATTTTTAAGCCTAATGTGTCCCTCAGTTTCTATCTCATTTCCCTTTTTAGCACTTTCAGGTTTTGACTTAGTCCATTGTTTCACTATTATTTCCCTTTGGATCGCAATTTCTGCCAACATATCACACTTTTTTTAGGATTTCAATGGTTTTCTTATGGTCACTAACTCTAGCCACTAAGTCATCTCTAGTATGTTCAAATCCTACTAATTCTAAGATCAAAGAATCCCTATCCTCTGCAAGACTATGAAAGGCAATATGATTAAAACATCAAC
>JASVEL010003428.1:0-136468 GCA_032618575.1 Nicotiana noctiflora | reverse complement strand
AGGAAATAGAGCACTCATGCGGTGCCTGATACAGACCGGTTATTACTGGCCCACAATGAAGAAAGACGCGGCAGACTACGTCCGACGATGCGAGAAGTGGCAAAAGTTCGCTCCCATGATACACCAGCCGGGGGAACCTCTCCACTCAGTCACTTCCCTATGGCCATTCATCAAATGGGGGATGGATATAGTCGGACCGCTGCTTCCCGGACGAGGAAAGGTACGCTTTTTGTTAGTTTTAATTGACTATTTTTCTAAGTGGGTGGAAGCAGGCGCCTACACCCAAATCCGCGAACAAGAAGTCATAGCTTTCATCTGGAAGAACATCATATGCCGCTTCGGCATACCCAAAGAAATAACGTGCGACAACGAACGACAGTTCATAGGACAAAAGACAACTGACTTTTTTGACAAATGGCACATCAAAAGAATACTCTTAACGCCATATCACCCAGTCGCAAACGGCCAAGCGGAATCATCCAACAGGACCATATTAAACATCCTGAAGAAGAAACTTGAAGACGCCAAGGGATTGTGGCCTGAGCTGCTACTAGAAGTATTATGGGCACATAGAACCACCCCCCAAATCCTCCATGAAAGGTGTTAAAAAAAAATATTTGTAGCCAGTGGGAATTAAACTCTTTACCTTATGTAAATTTTGAACACCCTTGACCACTAAACTACACTTTTGGATAGTGTTAAGGGTGTTCAAAACTTAATATATAGAGATAAAAAATAGATTTTACCTTATATATACAGTGTAATTTTTTGGCGAAGGGTGTTCGGGTGAACACGCTTGCGCCGGGCTAAATCGCCCCTGATCGTCAGTACATGCGAAATGTCATTACTGTTGATCCTTGTTGGCTAACGGAAGCTGCACCACATTTTTATCAGAAGCAGATGCATAGTTCTATTCCTCAATGATACACAATTTTGTTGGATCCTTGGCAGCCTCATTCTGGCTGGTGGCGCAAAAACAGCAGATCGAGAGGTATTACAACAAGAGGACGAAAATCCGCCCGCTCAAGACAGGCGATTACGTACTAAAAGCCAAGACACTGGCCTCGAAGGATCCCAACGAAGGAAAACTGGGAACCAATTGGGACGGACCCTACAAAATCATCGCAGCAGCAGACAAAGGTGCCTTCAAGCTCGAGACCATGGATGGGAAGATACTCCAAAATAATTGGAATATCTCACACCTCAAGTGCTTTCACTTTTAAGGGACACCCCCAAGTCGTACTCTTTTTCCCTCCTCCGGGTTTTGTCCCAATTAGGTTTTCCCTGAGAGGTTTTTAATGAGGCGATGAGGGAGATGTCCGAAATCGCGAATCGCTTGTATGATGCGCTAAGCTCACCGGTCGGCACGAATAGCACATCACAGGGACTAGGGCTATGGCCATGTTGTATGAAAGGCTACGGCCATCTCCAATAAATGAAGGGCTATGGCCATGTTGTATGAAAGGCTACGGCCATCTCCAATGAATGAAGGGCTACGACCATATTTTATGAAAGGCTACGGCCATCTCCAATGAATGAAGGGCTACGGCCATATTGTATGAAAGGCTACGGCCATCTCTAATGAATGAAAGGCTACGACCTCCTCCAGATGAAACAAAAGGCTAAGGCCTAAACACATCTAAAGGAGAAGGCTACGACCTCCTCCAGATGAAACAGTAGGCTAAGGCCTAAAAGCATCCAAAGGAGAAGGCTACGGCCCTCTCCGAATGAAACAAATGGCTAAGGCCCAAAAGCATCCAAAGGAGAAGGCTACGGCCCTCTCCAGATGAAACAAATGGCTAAGGCCCAAAAGCATCCAAAGGAGAAGGCTACGGCCCTCTCCAAATGAAACAAAAGGCTACGGCATAAAAACATCTGAAGGATAAGGCTACGGCCTCCTCCAGACGAAACAAAAGGCTAAGGCCTAAAGACATCTGAAGGAGAAGGCTACGGCTCCTCCCTGATAAAGCAAAATGGCCAAGGCCTAGAGCGTTCAAAGAAGAAGGCTACGGCCTCCTCCAGGAAAATCGAAAGCTTAAGGCATCGACACTTAAGAGATAACGACACGACCTCTCTAAATGAAGGGACGAAAGGACGGCCGCGTAAAACGCATAAGCCCGACCTCGCCCCAATTTGGACTTAGGCTAAGCACTCTAAACGACAGAATATTGGCGCGCCTTGTCTAAGAAGGAATTCAGGCCCCCCCCCCCCCCCCCCCCGTACGAATTAAAGGCTAAGGCCGACCCCGACCCCGACAATGCAAAAAAAGACTTGAGACATTAATCAAAAGGAAACCTTTATTAATATATCAACCGCACATTTACAAAGGAATAAAGGTTACAAACTACAAAACAAAACCTACTCAACTATTGAAGCCGCCGCCGTCTCCTGCAGCCCCATCGGCGCCGTCCTCGCCGTCATCCCGCCATATCCTCTCAATCCAGGACCCGGTACCCAGCTGATCCGCATCGATAAAGGATCCGCCCGTCTAGGCCGGGGAGTCAGGGTCGTAGCCGCAAGCTTCACGAGTCACCCTAAACAGGCAACGCTGCTCATCAACCTCCACCTCGCTAGCCCTACCGGCGGCATGAAGCTCCTCGAATACGGTCCGCCTCGCCTCGACGTATATCAACATGTCCTGGGCCTCGTGAGGAACATCCCCAGCTGGGACGACTGACTTCTGGGCCAAGGCCACTTGAAGCTCGGCCGACAAAGCGCCGACCTTAGCACGAAGCTCATTGGCCTCCATTACAGCCACACGGCCCATATCCACTTCCTCCCCCCGCTGCTGGAGGAGGCTCTCTAGCTCGGCATTCCGAGCCACAGCGGCCAGCAGATCGGCATCCGCCCTCTCAATCTGCTCTGTCTGTTTACGCAGCTGCACCTCCAGTGACTGAAAGCTCTCTCGGAGGAGTCGGAACTTTGGGGCATCCGAAAAATAGTCCGAGAGCGTCTTATGCTTCTCGCGGGCCTCCTTGTACTTTACCGACACCTTTTGAAGGGTAGCCAGCTTCTTCTGGTCCCTCCGGCTCCGCTCCACCTCCAGGATGAGAGTCTGCAAAGGAGAAGAGGCAAGATGAAAACTTCGAAACAAAAGAAAATAAAAAAAAGAGGGGGAGAAGGGAATGTACACGTCGAACCATACCTGCAGGGCGGCACCAGCAACGCGACGAGACAGGTCGCGGTCGCTCACTCATTTCAACGACTCCGCCTCGGCATCGCCACATAACAAGGAAAAGTGCTTCACGGCCCGCTCACTTTCCTCCAACAGGTTATAACTCGTCGGTATCAGGAGCCGGCGCAACTGGCCCGGTTCCGCGGCCGCCTCCAGCGCGTCCGCCATAGCTTCGCCCTGCAGCGGCACTTCCGCTTGCCCGGCAGCAACAGCAGGGGCGCCCTCAGCCATGCCCTCACCATTTGCAGGCAGGGGGTCAGCATCCTCCGCGTGGGCACTTAAAACCGCGGCCCTCCCCGGACGAATGACATCGCCCTAAAGGACTGGCCTCGACTCCGAACGACGGGCCGCATGTCTCTTCCGTCCCGGGTCTACAACAACCCCTTTTCCAGTAATTAGGCATATTTTCCTCCAGTACCAGCAACAATCATGGGAAGGTTGGTACTGATCGTGACAAACTCAACCCGAAGGTATGAGTGGGCAATCGAACTCTTACCCGTATAGTGACGGGGTCAATTTCCACAAGGAGTTAGAATTTTGGAGTGATAATAGTGTTGCACTAGAGTTGAGTCTTGACTTCTAGATTAGCTTCTAACATCTTTTGTGTTTTCAAAGTGTCTACTATTTTGTTTTCTACTATTGAATTATGAAATTATGCTAACGACTATTTCGAAGTATGATTTTTCTAATGGAATAAAAGGGACTAGGGAAGTAGCTCTCGCCTAGGTGAGATAACTAACGGATATGGATTTTCAATGCGGGGATGATACATGGGATATTAGGATAGTCGTCGCTCTTTACTCTCATTCTCACACCTCTCGGTAGAGAGAACAATTTTTGCTCTATTGGCTCTCTCGAGACCAATTGGGTAGGCCAATTTGCCCAAGCAACTCTAGGCTCGAGTAGGGTAATTACTCTCTCGAGATTATTACCCGTTACTTAGGTCTACCATTCTCATGGGTCCATCCTAAGTTCTTGTTGGGATTGAATGAGAGGTTTTAGCCCCTCTTTCTCAAGTAGAGACCCAACCCACTAATGTAAACTTCATGTTTGCAACCACAAAATCCAAATTAAATACATTCATTCAACCCAAAACCAATTACCCATAATCATTCATGCATTTAATCACTTAACCCATCAATTACCCACACTAGGGTTGGGCTACTACCCTAGCTATGGGGTTTAGCTAGACATGGAAAATGAAGAAGAAGAAGAGATTAAAGCTAAAAATGCCATAATAATTAATAGGAAAAGAGCATCAAGATTAAACTTGTACAAAATAGCCTAAAATAGGCGTAAAATGGTTCCTCACGAGCTCTGCCGCTACCTTGTATTCTCTGTTCTTTTTAAAAAAGAAAAAGAAGCTATTTATACTACCTAGTAATTTCCGGACAAAAATGCCCCTGCAAGGCTCATGCGGACCGCACACTTTTGTCGTGCGGCCGCGTAGGGTAACTGGGCTGTTGACGGTCTCCTCTGGAACAAGTACGCGGACCGCGTACTTTTGACACGCGGCCGCGTGAGAATAGCCATTGGATCAACTGAAATGAATGGCCAGGATCATCTATGCCTAAACGATGTCGTATAAATTAATGGGAGATCTTATGGAGTCCGTTAGATCAAGTTGCTTGAACGGTCAAGATTAGTTATTCAAATCTACGTAGTTTTGTTTAAGTGTCTCACTAGTCTCAGCCATTAGATCTATCATAACGAATGGCTGTGATTAATTTGACACACGACGTCGTTTAATTAAGAGGTGCACCGCCACATCAAAATAGTGCGGTCCGCGCGAGTTACCTATTTCCCACTTTCAATCATCTTTTGATGTTTGGCATATTTCCGGTCCGCACAGGTTTCCTTGAAGTCCTTCATCTCTTTTGTTAGCACTTTGCCGGTTTCACTCCTTTTTGAGCCGCTTTGATGTATTCATCCTCTATTTGCACAAACCTGCAAATTAACGCACTTGTAAGCAATTCGGAGCCATTTAAACACATTTTCATGCACGAAGCTAAGGTGAAGCGGGGTTCAAAATCATGCAAAATTCCTAGTTATCAACTCCCCCAAACTTAAACCTTTGCTTGTCCTCAAGCAAATCAAAACTAAGACTTATCCTTCGGAGAAAAGACACCTATTTACCCCAATTTGTCCGGGGGTAACCTCACAAACATCAATTGGGACTAACAATTGCCCCTAATGCAAATGTATCATTGACACCCTTTTTAAGCATTTTTGGTTCAAGTGTGACACAAGAGCTTCGAGGGTTGACTCGATCCATCAAGGAGCCTTTCTCAAACACTTTGGTTATTGTGGGCCCCAAACTCACACATCCTCGGCTCTCCCCAAGTGTATCTCACCTTTTTGGGTATTTGCACTCTATATCAATGTGGAGAATTTCGCACTCGCGCTCTCAAGGAAAAGACCCTAAGCCCGACACTAGATACCATAGGCTTGCCCTTTATGTAAGTATCCACTAATGTAGGCTCTTCTTGACTTGAGATCATATAGGACTTTTTGGGAGTCATGGGTAAGACTTTGGTTCTTAGTGGTTCAACCTTCCCTAAAGCAATTCTTTTGATTCACTCATAGAACGCCTTCTTGACTATTTCTGGCACTTCCTCTTTTAAGGGGTGAAAGAGAGGCACTATGGCACTCTTCCATTTTGCAATTTGGCACTATCTCTTCGATCCATTCATTTTTATTTGTCCTTCTTCCCTTTTAACACTTTTTGGTCTCCCATTTTGGGTCTTTTTTCAACTTCTCACTTGTTTTTCTCTTTGTTTCCTTTTTCTTCATTGCTTTTTTTTTAATTGCATTTATGCCTTTTTGCCATTTTGGTGCCTTCCTTGTTTGTATCTTGTCATTCATTCTCATTTGTCCTTCTTCCTTTTTCACTTATTAACACTTTTTGGTCTCCCATTTTGGGTATTTTTCAAATTCTCACTTGTTTTTCTCTTTGTTTCCTTTTTCTTCATTGCTTTTTCTTTTTCTTATTGCATTTATGCCTTTTTGCCATTTTGGTGCCTTCCTTGTTTGTATCTTGTCTTTCATCCCCCAAACTTATGCTTTTGCAATCACTTTAAGGGAAAGTCTTTGGGTGCCAAGAGAAGGTCTAAATTGGGTATAGGCTTGCACTTTGGTTTTTTTTTTTTTTGAAGAAATAAGGCTTTAGGCTCAAAATGGGTGACTAGGGATTCATTTATTGGTAGGTGGGAAGGAATGATTCATGCTATGTTCATTTGGATCAAAAGTGGCCTACATTCACTTCTTAAGTCAAGTTTCACCTACGATTTCGCCTCAACAAACATTCGGGGCAAGTTCTAGACCATTGGTACGGTGCTTGGGCTCACAATTCTACTTTCTCACCACACTTTACACTCAGAGATCACCAAGACATAGAGTCGACGGCCCACAACAACCTCGGAATAGATTCGAGCACACTTTGGTCTATATGACCAATCAATGGTTGTTCGGTCAACACAAGACTCTCAAGGCCACAACTTTTACCAATCTAGACACAACTTAATGTCTTTGACCATAAGATCGGAGACAAATGTGCTAGGCCCAAGTGAAGTTTGCCCGAGGTACCCTTAAGAAAAAAAAACAAGACTGACTCAACCCTTAAGAAAGTTGTCACGCTATCTATCATAGGGAAGAGCCACCCGGTTCACACGACACTTTACCCTTGGAAAGAACCGTGGCATTAAGAAAACCAAGGGTTTATTGAAAGCATAAAGCAAAATCTAATACTTCTACAAGAACGATCAAAAGATGAAAAAGAACGAATGAACTATGAACAAAGATGGATTCATATATACAATCAAAAGAGTGTAAAGGTAGTCAAATATGTACAGCTCAAAAATCAAAAAGTAGGGCACACCCCCACGAATAAAAGCTAGCATTGTCCGCAATGCTAACTATAAAGTAAAGAACAAGGATAAAGGATAGAGATGGCCCCTCAAGCATGATCAACATGGTGGCTCTGACTGGCTCCCTCGTTCGCTGTGGTAGTGGGGACCTCAGACTGATCCCCAATCTGCTGTGGTGCAACTGGGACATGTGCCTGCCCTCTAGAGGAGGCTCATCTGCTGCTGTAGGTCCTACTGTGGGTGCACTAGGAGATCCCTCAGGCTGCTCAAGTGCTACTCTGATGACCACTCCCTTAGTGTTGGGGAGCTTCCTCTTCTTCATTGGCCTAAGCTCCTCCTGCGGCTGCTCCAGCTGTGGCTCTATGGATGGCTCACCAAATAGGAGATTAAGAGGCAACCGGTCAGCTACCAGTTTGTCCACCTGCTCCTTAATCTCATCCACTGACTCTGTCGAGGCCTTGGTCTTCCTCAGCTTACGGTGCTCCTTAGCAAGGCTTTTGAGTGCCTTGCTATGTGCGTCAACCGCCTTCTCCAAAGAATCCTGCTTTTTCATCATCTTTTCCTGGTTGTCCAGGATTTTCTTCAATGTCTCCTCAATAGAAGCTGGGACCTCCACCGTCACAGGTATACTGTGGGACTGAACCACTATTATTATTATTATTATTATTATTATTATTATTTTGTAGTGCCGATTCTTAAATTTCTAGGATCATGGAAAGAACACTTATCTTTGCACGAAAACTCTTCATGTTTCCGCGCAAAGAGGGGCAGCTGTGAGCACGTGATTTTTGACCTATAAGAGAAATACTCCCAAAGATTCAAAATAAAATAATTTTAGTTTTATTGCAATTGTTGTGAATTTTGTGTTATTTTTCTTGTATTATTTGCATTTTTATCTATGCATATTTGCTTGTTTAAATAAATAAAATATACAAAAAATATGTTGCATATGTATATAAAATTCAAGTTTACAATTAAGTTTATTTTACAGAAATGAAAAGTCATAAAAAATATGTATTTTGCATTTTTTAAGCATTTAATGTCCAAATCGTGCAATTTTATTTTTATTAATGTTTAATTTTGTGTGATAATTATTATTATGAGTTAATTAGTATTTCAAGATAATTTTAATTTTTAGAAATTAATCTTAGTATTTTGGGCTTTATTAATTAGGAAGTTGAATAATGGAGAAGAACAAAATAGAAAAAATTGGATTGGGCCATCTTGCAAATTAAGTTACAAGCCCAATCCTAAGCACCCTTACCCAACCCAAAACCCCTTGGCCCAAGAAGAAAATTTCAGATTTTTTTAGCAAAAAATAATCATAATTACATGACATAAAGTAGTGGGGAGCAAGGAAATCAAGGAAGAAAACAAGGAGAGGAAAATATGGATTAGTGGGTTTTCTTTAAATTAAAAAAATATTTTCTTTTTAATAAAAAATCTGAAAATTTTCGAAATTCTTGCCTATAAATAGAAGAGAGGATTTATGAAAAAAAAAGGTGGGAAAAAAGAGAGGAAAAATAGGAAGAGAAGAAAAAATAAAAAAAATTCCCTGCTGTAATATACACTCGATATACACTCTGGACACAGAAGTATACACGGCAAAAAAATTCAATTTTTGAGAGTTTCTTTTGAGAATTGAAAAGAGTTCAAAGCTAGAAAGACAAAACAAAGAGAAAATCTGGAATATATTTTTCTTTTCTATTTTTTACTGGTTTTTGTTTTTCTCCGTATCGCTGGGATTTTCGGGATTGAGGTGTTGAAGCTACTGCTGGTTGTTACTGTTGTTGTTGCTGTATTTTCACCGCCCTGTTGATTTTCCATCTTCCATTCCTTTCAAAACCAGGTACACTTCTCTTATGAATGATGTTGTATTGACGTTCCTGATGAAATAAAAATGGAGATCCAGTTTAAATTCATGCTGTTCTATAGTTTATAGTTTATAATTGTAATTTGTTTATTGTTGTAGTATGTAGTAGCTGAAAAACAGAAATCAAACAAACGATGTAATAGCTTAGTGATAGAGTAGGTAGTATAATAGTAGTAGTATAGTAGCAGTAGCTTATCACTTAGTTTAATTAGGTAAAAACTCCTAAAACATAAATTAGCATATCACTTTTCTACAAAAATCGCTAATTATTCATAGTAAGCTTCTTCATAAAAATGAACTCACATAGTTAACTACACTGGCTTGAATCTGTACATAAACGTAAGTAGGATTTAAATCTTAGTAAAATCAGTGGTTTAGTAATGCTTAAGTCGTGAAGACAGTTGGATTAGATATTGGGTTTGTGTATTTGAAAAACTGATTTATAAAGTCATCACTCGTATAGCTAGTTAATTTTGTGGATCTAAGTTAGAATCTGAGTAATTTGGGGAGGAAAGAGTTAAATAATGCATCAACCTGACCTGTAATATCTAATAGGATTGATTCAGTAAAACCAGTAGTGTGATTGTACAAACCTATGCATGATTCCCTTTAGCCTTAGATGATCAATAGGTAATTAACTTAACTGTTCTTCAAGCAACATATATAATCGAATTGTTCTTCCTTAGAATTTTCAACTAGTAGCTAATGTAGATGTTAGTATCAATTTATTAATAAAAGTCGAGATCATAAAAGAGTCTTTTAACTCTAGTATGGGGTATAGTAGATAATTGATTCATGATTTGTTGATAGGTTGTATACTGATTTCTCTTTTAATGAATAAAACATTTTGAATTCATTCTATTTTACATCATTGTTTTGTTTACGTTTCAGCTTTTGGTTATTTCAATATAGTCTGAATCTGTTATATAAAAACGGGCTTAAACTGCGTCATGAACTCTGTCGAAGTGGTCAAGTGCAAGCTTGAAGACTGCCTGGGCTTTAAGGCCTGGGCTTGGCCCAATGCTGATCCGGTTAATCGAATGAAGAGACCAGGCCCCCATTAAATATCAAAACCCGATGGGCCTGGAATACTTAGTGTAAAAATCGGTTAAGGGAAAAAACACGATTAGAAAAGCATAGTATATACTTCTTAGGATTGAACTTTAAAATTAACTTGGGATGAGCCTCGCCCGACTTTAAACAAGTGGGGCCCCCATTTAGTAATGTTTTAATACAATTAGACTCGGGAAGACTACTAGCTAATTCCATAGTCTTACCCAAAACAATTGAAAGCCGATAGACTATTTTAGGGCACAATTTTAATATACCTTCCATTGAACGAGTGTGCACTTGGTGCGACTCAAATCCAAATCTCGGCAAAGCTGAAATACACCGAAAGTCATAGGCGTACTGGTTGCGGTATGACTCGAGGCGTGTTTTCGCGATGCCGCAAATTCTCTAAAAAATAATACTTAATGTAAAAAAGCACTATATGTTGTTAAAAATCTGTGATTAAGTCAAACAAGAGTCGAGAACGACAATTGAGCGACCGTGCTAAAACCACGGAACCCGGGAATGCCTAACACCTTCTCCCGGGTTAACAGAGTTCCTTATCCGGATCTTTGCTTCGCAAACATTTTTATGAGTCAAAATTCCTCGGATTCGGGATTAACCGGTGACTTGGGACACCATTATCATTCCCAAGTGGCGACTCTGATTAATCTCAATAAAATCCCGAACCGATTGTCCTTTAATTGGAAAAACTCCTTCCCTTACGTTATTTTATCCATTTCGGATATTTGAGCGTCGGGGTATACCCTACGAGCGTATTTATATGCTTATTTTCCCAAAAGTGGGGTAGTAAAAAGGGAGGTGTGACAGCTCTGGCGACTCTGCTGGGGACAACGAACCTCGGTTTCAGGGTTTAAGAACTCGAGCTCTTTAGAATTGCCGTTCGCGTTATTGTTTGACTTCGTTATATGATTTGAACAACATGCTATGTGCTTTATCGCTTTGATATTATATGGATTGTATATAAAAATTGTGCCGAAAACCTTTCTCTCTTCACCCCCGGGGATGTGCTTACTGGTTGAGACTCCCCTTTCTATTAAAGTCACCCTAAATTAAGAAAATAGAGGCCGGATAAGTTACAAAGCCGATTGACTCCGCGGGTCACCGGTACGTAGCCCCTCCTCGATTCGAGTTGTCCGCTCGGGTACACGGTCTAGCACTCTATGAAACCGTAAGATTTTGAACATAGGTCTAGGACGATTATTTGCATCATATTTGACTTAGGGGACTCAACACGGGGGTTGGGTCCGTCTAGGACAGGTGACCCGGTATTGGAAAAAGACCGAGCATGTTATGTGTTGCATTTTTATTGTCCTTGATCGTTATGCGGACCGGCAAAAATCCCAAGGGTAGAAAAATTATTGAAAAAAAAAGAGGAAAATAAGAGTTATAGAAAATAGGTATCCGGAAAATTAGAAAATTTGAAAAAAATAGGTAGAACAATTTTGTTGAAATATTTGGTCAAATAATCTGACCGAACTACGCAGGTTTGATTCTCGCCGTTAGGTGGGATACGTAGGCAACCCTCATCGGGTCCAACCACCCCTTTTAAAAAATAAAAAAAATGTGTTTTACTTTTCAATAAAATCAAAGTGATGCCGTTTTTGAAAATAGCCGAATGTTCCGAAAGGACGCCGGAAGGATGTTTGTGCAAAAATGGCCACTTTGAAATCTTTTCTTTTCTTTTTGAATAATAGCCTTGAAATACCCCTTATGGAAATGTTGAAAGGCCACCCCTTTTAAAAAAAAATAAAAAAAAATATGTGTTTAGTTTTTAATAAATTGAAAGTGATGCTGTTTTTAAAAATAGCCGAATGTTCCGAAAGGACGCCGGAAGGCTGTTTTTGCAAAAATGGCCACTTTAAAATATTTTCCTTTTGAATAATAGCCTTGAAATACCCTTGTGGAAATGTTGAAAGGCCACCCCTTTTAAAAAATCAAAAAAAAATGTGTGTTTAATCTTGTCAATAAAATCAAAGTGATGCCATTTTTGCAAATAGCCGAAAGTTCCGAAAGGACACCGGAAGGCTGTTTTTTGCAAAAATAGCCACTTTGAATCATTTTTAATAATTTGCGGGCACGACCTTGAAATATTCCTTGTGGAAATGTTGCAAGGCCATAGCCGCAAAATCAAGTCCGGGTTCACACCCTTTTTGCAAAAATAACCAAAAAATGTCAAATTTTTTATTTTGTTATAAATAAGTCGGGTGATGCTATTCTTGCTTAAAATAAGCCGGATGTCCCTCAAAAGGACGCCGGAAGGCCGTTTTTGCAAGAATAGCCACTTTGAGTCATTTGTAAATAATTTTGGACACAGCCTTGAAATATTTCTTCGCGGAAATGTCGAAAGGTTGTATCCGCAAAAATTAAGTTTGAGTCATCGCTCAACTTTTCAAAAAATATCCACTTTATCAAATAAGCCATTACATGGCCGAAATTTTCCTGAAATTGCCATATTTTTGCATTTTTAACTTCCTCAGTCTTGTGTTGGCTTGTGTCGGTGCTGAACGATGCCCCATAGGCCCCGGGATAAAAATTTTGAATTTGCATCTTCTTAAATAAAATTTTGCAAAAAGAGCCACTTTGTCTAAATAAGCCATTACATGGCCAGTTTACGAAAAATAGTCTTGTGTTGGTTTATGGTGATGCCGAACGATGCCCCATGAGCCACAGGATAAAAAAATTCAAGTTTATTTTTCTTAAATAAATTTTGCAAAAAATAGTCATTTTGTCAAATAAGCCATTATGTGGCCAATTTTGTAGAAAATAGTCATAATTGACACCAAAAATATTCTTATTCTTGTAGAAATCTCCGGTACAAAATGTGAAAGTTTTTCAAGTTTGTAGTTGGAGTCGGTTTCTGTAATTTTCCTTTAAAAAAAAATCAAATAAACATCTCTTTATTTCTTGCATTAATTTGCAAGAACTACGCTCGGTCTGATTCATGCGGGGTCATGATACGTAGGCAATCCACATAGGATTCGACCATATCCATTTCCATAACCAAAAAAAAAAAGAAAAAAAATGAAAAAAAAACTACAAAAAGAAAAAAAGGAAAAATGAAAAAAACCACAAAAAGGGAAAAAGAAAAGAAAAATAGAAAAAAAGAAGAATGATCAATAAGCGGGATACCTTAATGCTGACATGCTGGCTTCGTTTTGTTGTGTCCATTTTCAGAAAGGTGGTTGGTTGTGGTTCCAAAATAACTCTTCCCTATAATACAAGGTCGGAGGACAATGGCAGAGAATCTCAAGACTGAGTGGGTTGGTACCGGTTCCCGACAACAGCTGGTTGAACGGAACCACATGTTAGTAGAAGAAGTCAAAATATTAAGACAACACGTGGCTGGAATGTATCGGGCGTGGATGGATGGAAAAGCACCACCCCCGCCACCACCTAGCTTCATGGACTCTGTCCTTACACGTACACTGAACCCGATGCCAAATATACCCGCCTATCACAACTTTTCCTGCCACTCGAGTAGCTCGATTACTCGTCCCCCGGCTATATTTTCCCAACACTACTCCCGTCCCCAACACCACTACTCTCCCCGGGGCACCCAAAATCGTACTTCACCTTCCATGTACCCAATTCCACAAAAAGCCTACCGACCCCCACAAACATACCGGAAACCCCCTGGGTCAGGTTTCAGGCCAAACAAGGCGTTTAGGGAGGAAAGGTTGCTGAAGCGAGAAAAGGCTTTCACCCCTATCGGAGAATCTTATGCGAGTTTGTTCGAAAGGTTGAATCATGTTGGCTTGATTAAGCCGCTCGCCGGATGTATTCCAAATCCTCTTGCAAGAAGCTTCGATCCTACTGCACGATGTGTATACCACTCCAATGCTCAGGGGCATGATGTTGAAAGATGTTGGAATTTGAAAGAGGAAATAGAAAGAATGATTCAGGCAGGAATGATTGCGGTCCAAGACACTGGCACCCTGAACATTACACAGAATCCTCTACCTGCATGTGACGTTGCGCATTTTGTGGGGACGATGCCCGATGACGAGGGTGAAGAGATTTTTCTTTGGAAGCCGAGGATATTGAAATAGAAAGCGATCTTAATGCAGAATACAATGGCTAAGATGCCAAGCTTGTCAATTGGGAAGGTGCTCCAACTCTTGGAGTTTTGGTAGTTTTATTTTGGTGTCGTTTCTGTTACCCGGGTTATTTCAGGGTTGTAATCCGGACGTTGTCTTGAGAGTCAAAACCCTTCTATCTTTGCTTTGTTTAGTAATAAAAATTGTTTAGTGCCATCTAGGTTTGTAATTCTAGTCTAGTCTGTTCGTTTTGTTGTTGTTTCAACCCATCAGTTTAGTACAACTCTTTGTTTCCCATCATTCCTGGTCAGTCCATTTCCGATCACTTTGCATTTTTTCTCATACTGACTTTAGCAACATGACATGCACATAATTCTAAGCCTGGTTTTTAAAAGTCAATGAAACAATGTTGAAGATGTAATGATACTCGGAAGAAATAAAAACATATTGGAATAGTGTGAAGCCGGAATCAAGTGAACATTGGGGAAAGCGTAACATAAAGAAATGCCTTGGAAATGCATCATCAACTTAAAGCCAAAGGCAAAAATACCCCAAAGCTAAGGAACCATTCGTGGTATCGAGATCGTTGCCCAATGGCACTGAGAATCGTCAAATACCGAAGGCGAATATGTGAATCGGTCGAAAGGTGTTTAAATGTGTAGTTTGTACTTGGTAGGTCTCGAAGATTGGAATGACGAAGGCATTTTATTCGGCTATCCAAACACTTTATCCATTGATATCCCTTTGATTCTTTCATACCCCTCTTTCGGAATCAACAACAAAAATTGAGGATTGAGCGAGAAACAAAAGAAAAAAAAAGTGAGAAAGAAAAGAAAACGAAAAAAAAAGAAAAATCGGGAGAAGTCAAATCGCAACAAGGAAGCGGTCTTGTAGTCTGAACTACGTCTGACTTGATCCCGAGAGGGTACGTAGGCAGCCTCACTGAGGTTCAGTCACAATAAATGAAAAATCCGAAAAAAAAAAATCCCCCAAGAAGGAAACTGGGGCAGAAGTTATGGTTGTTGAAGAAATAAGATTCCGAAAGTTGTAATATTTAAACCACATTGAAATAATTTTGAGCCTTTATATCCTTTTTTCTAAACCCCATCCAAAAGCATGTATTACGGTCCAAAGGAAGACCTTCCGATCAATCTTCAAGAAATGCCAATCACATCAAGGTGAATCACATCAAGGGCAACACTCGAGTCCGAACAAATGAGAATGAAGAATTCAAGATGATGAAAACCACCACGAGACTCCACGATGAGAGAAATCAAAATGAGAGAGTCTTATCGGTGAAAACCCTCACGGGCACCATAAGGCGGCAATGAGTTGAGAGCAAAATCAAATGAGAGAGGCTTGATGGTGAAAACCCTATAGGCACTACAAGTCGATTAAAGAAATGAAGTATTGAAGACCGGTTTCACAGCAGAACTTTGCAACAAGAGTTGAACATCAACTTTGCTATACGGAGAAGGCCAAAAGTGCATGTCAAGGTCGCTAGAGTCGGTATTTAAAATCCATTAGGTCATTCTTCTATAGGTTTCTTGTTAGGAATTGTATTTTCCTTTCTCCTTATTCTTCACACTTTGTTTTACTCTCCCTCTTATCGAGTCATTACGGATCATAGCCGAAGCTGAGATAGATGACGATGAATGGGTAAAAGCCCGGTTGGAATAATTGAGTTTGATCGATGAGAAGAGGTTGGCCGCGGTTTGCCATGGGCAATTGTATCAACGAAGAATGGCCAGAGCATACAATAAGAAGGTACGACCTCGAAAGTTTGAAGTCGGACAGCTTGTGTTGAGGCGTATCTTACCGCATTGGGCCGAGGCGAAAGGCAAGTTTGCGCCAAATTGGCAAGGACCGTTTGTGGTATCACGGGTGTTGTCCAATGGAGCATTGTATTTAACAGATGTTGAAGGAAAGTGCGTAGAGACTGCTATCAATTCAGACGCGGTCAAAAGATACTATGTATGACTCCTTTTTAATTGTATGTTTTGTATTTTATTGTGATTTTGGAATTGAAATGACGAAGGCGTTTTATTCTCTATCCAAACACTTTATCCATTGACACCTCCTTTGAGCCTTAATGAATATATTCTTTTATATCCCTCTCTCGGAATCGTTTATAGCGCAATAAGGAATATGAAGATTAAAATTGACAAAATGGAAATGAAAAAAAAAAGAGAAAAAGACAAAGAAATCGGGAAAAAGTCAAAAAGAAATCCATCTAACTTATGAAGTTGGATGAACTACGTCTGACTTGATCCCGAAAGGGTACGTAGGCAGCCTCTTTGAGGTTCAGTCATAATAAAGAAAAAATCCAAAAATTCCCCACATATTGAAACTGGGGCAGAAGTTATGTTTAATAATTCCGAGAGTTGTAAATATCTTTGAACCCTCGTGAGATTTTGAGCCTTTGTACCTTTCTTTCTTAACCCATCCAAAAGCCACGTTACGGTCCAAAGAAAGACCTTCTGATCAATTCCGAAATGATAACGAATGCAATGAAGGAGGAGCGAAACATCGGACAACACCTGTGGTAAGAAAACAAAATACAAAAGGAAAAATGAGAAATAATGAAAAATGAGAGAGTCTCATCGGTGAAAACCTTAACCGACACTGTGAGACGACTGTGAGTTTGAGAGAAATAAAATGAGAGAGTCTTGTTAGTGAAAACCTTAACAGGCACTGCGAGGCGATTGTGAGGATTGAGAGAATAAATGAGAGAGTCTTATTGGTGAAAACCTTTCGAGGCACCGTAGGGCGACAGTGAGGACTACCAGAAAAGAGAAAAGGTAACAAAAAACAGTATCGGTTTGGGTTGGAAACAATTCGGAGACGGAATAATGATTGGAACGAATTGGGTCAGAGTTTAAGTACATGGCATGGTCAGCGGAATCAGCCAGCAAATACCCAGATAAGTTCTATCATCTCTCCAAAACGCCCTTACCTTTCTTTTATTTTTCTGCATTTCATTGTTTACCTTTTGAGAGCTAACTACCAGCTCCTGATAACGAAAGCTGAAACAACACTGGGTCAGAAATAAGGAAGAGTTGGGAAGGAAATAAGGAAGCTTGGCAAATATGGCCAAAGGAAAAGAAAACAAAACAAAAATGGAAAAAATGAGAAAATACAAAAAGAGTCTCCAAGGGATAAGCAGTTGAAAGCTACACAACATGAGAAAGCAAAAACAAAGGAAGCAATAAGAAGTGGGGACGGCAGATGCCAGTTGCCAGCAGCTTATATCTAATAAATTTTGTTTCATGGAGGAACAAATTGTCACTAATCACTTTAAAGTGAATGTGACCAATGTGGAAAATAGAAAACACCAAAAAGAGAAGTTCGCCAATAAGTGGAGAAATTCACGGGCAAGAGATAATTGGTAAAAGAAAATACCAAAAAGAGGAAGGTAACATCTTTTAAAATCCACTCCCCAGTCCTCAGGCTGCGGGAATACATTTCTGCATTGCATTGCACGTTTAAATTCTGTTAGGTGCCCACCTTCTAATACGGGAATATTTTCTACATCGCATTGCACGTTTAAATTCTGTTAGGTGCCCACCTTCTAATACGGGAATATTTTCTGCATCGCATTGCACGTTTAAATTCTGTTAGGTGCCCACCTTCAAATACGGGAATATTTTTCTGCATCGCATTGCACGTTTAATTTCAGTTAGGTGCCCACCTTCGAATACGGGAATACTTTTATGCATCGCATCGCACGTTTAATTTCCGTTAGGTGCCCACCTTCGAATACGGGAATACTTTTCCGCATTGCATTGCACGTTTAAATTCCGTTAGGTGCCCACCTTCGAATACGGGAATATTTTTCTGCATCGCATTGCACGTTTAATTTCTGTTAGGTGCCCACCTTCGAATACGGGAATATTTTTCTGCATCGCATTGCACGTTTAATTTCTGTTAGGTTCCCACCTTCGAATACGGGAATATTTTTCTGCATCGCATTGCACGTTTAATTTCTGTTAGGTGCCCACCTTCGAATACGGGAATATTTTTCTGCATCGCATTGCACGTTTAATTTCTGTTAGGTGCCCACCTTCGAATACGGGAATACTTTTCTGCATCGCACTACACGTTTAATTTCTGTTAGGTGCCCACCTTCGAATACGGGAATACTTTTCTGCATCGCATTGCACGTTTAAATTATGTTAGGTGCCCACCTTCGAATACGGGAATACTTTTCTGCATCGCATTGCACGTTTAATTTCTGTTAGGTGCCCACCTTCAAATACGGGAATATTTTTTGCATCGCATTGCACGTTTAATTTCTGTTAGGTGCCCACCTTCGAATACGGGAATACTTTTCTGCATCGCATAGCACGTTTAATTTCTGTTAGGCGCCCACCTTCTAACAAAGGGAATACTTTTCTGCATTGCACGTTTAATTTCTGTTAGGCGCCCACCTTCTAACAAAGGGAATACTTTTCTGCATTGCACGTTTAATTTCTGTTAGGCGCCCACCTTCTAACAAAGGGAATACTTTTCTGCATTGCACGTTTAATTTCTGTTAGGCGCCCACCTTCTAACAAAGGGAATACTTTTCTGCATTGCACGTTTAATTTCTGTTAGGCGCCCACCTTCTAACAAAGGGAATACTTTTCTGCATTGCACGTTTAATTTCTGTTAGGCGCCCACCTTCTAACAAAGGGAATATTTTTCTGCATTGCACGTTTAATTTCTGTTAGGCGCCCACCTTCTAACAAAGGGAATACATTTCTGCATATTTACTTCCTGCAATTTTTGGTTTTATGTTCGCTAAAAGCCCACACTGGGGCAGAAGAAAAAAGTTTGTTGTTTTTATTTTGTTTTGAGCAGGCTTCAGCTCGAGGATAAGAAGTACCATTGAAAATTAAAAAAAGAGGAAAACAAGAAAGAAAATCAACAAAAAAGAGAGTCGGCATCAAAGAAAATCAACAAAAAAGAGAGTCGGCATCAAAGAAAATCAACAAAAAAAGAGAGTCGGTATCACAGAAAATCAAGAAAAAGAAAGAGAAGCAAAAGCTAGAATAGGGACAATTGTAATTGTAGGATCATAGGTGTAATAAAGAGGTCGAAAAGCAATAGTACTAGCATGCAACAGCAGTAACAGCAAAATTACGGTCCCATTAGTAGTCCCAGCTACCAAAACTTTCCGAACTACATTGATCCGATTCCCTTTTAGCCAGGGATATGTAGGAGACCTTCTGAAGCAAAGGTTCGGTCAAAATTTTCCAAAAAATGCTTCATACGGAGTGCTCAAACGGGCAAAAATCGCTCGTATCCGCTCACTTATCTTTGCACGAAAACTCTTTATGTTTCCGCGCAAAGAGGGGCAGCTGTGAGCACGTGATTTTTGCCCTATAAGAGAAATACTCCCAAAGATTCAAAATAAAATAATTTTAGTTTTATTGCAATTGTTGTGAATTTTGTGTTATTTTTCTTGTATTATTTGTATTTTTATCTGTGCATATTTGCTTGTTTAAATAAATAAAATATACAAAAAATATGTTGCATATGTATATAAAATTCAAGTTTACAATTAAGTTTATTTTACAGAAATGAAAAGTCATAAAAAATATGTATTTTGCATTTTTTAAGCATTTAATGTCCAAATCGTGCAATTTTATTTTTATTAATGTTTAATTTTGTGTGATAATTATTATTATGAGTTAATTAGTATTTCAAGATAATTTTAATTTTTAGAAATTAATCTTAGTATTTTGGGCTTTATTAATTAGGAAGTTGAATAATGGAGAAGAACAAAATAGAAAAAATTGGATTGGGCCATCTTGCAAATTAAGTTACAAGCCCAATCCTAAGCACCCTTACCCAACCCAAAACCCCTTGGCCCAAGAAGAAAATTTCAGATTTTTTAGCAAAAAATAATCATAATTACATGACATAAAGTAGTGGGGAGCAAGGAAATCAAGGAAGAAAACAAGGAGAGGAAAACATGGATTAGTGGGTTTTCTTTAAATTAAAAAAATATTTTCTTTTTAATAAAAAATCTGAAAATTTTCGAAATTCTTGCCTATAAATAGAAGAGAGGATTTATGAAAAAAAGGTGGAAAAAAGAGAGGAAAAATAGGAAGAGAAGAAAAAATAAAAAAAATTCCCTGCTGTGGTATACACTCGATATACACTCTGGACACAGAAGTATACACGGCAAAAAATTCAATTTTTGAGAGTTTCTTTTGAGAATTGAAAAGAGTTCAAAGCTAGAAATACAAAACAAAGAGAAAATCTGGAATATATTTTTCTTTTCTATTTTTTATTGGTTTTTGTTTTTCTCCGTATTGCTGGGATTTTCGGGATTGAGGTGTTGAAGCTACTGCTGGTTGTTACTGTTGTTGTTGCTGTATTTTCACCGCCCTGTTGATTTTCCATCTTCCATTCCTTTCAAAACCAGGTACACTTCTCTTATGAATGATGTTGTATTGACGTTCCTGATGAAATAAAAATGGAGATCCAGTTTAAATTCATGCTGTTCTATAGTTTATAGTTTATAATTGTAATTTGTTTATTGTTGTAGTATGTAGTAGCTGAAAAACAGAAATCAAACAAACGATGTAATAGCTTAGTGATAGAGTAGGTAGTATAATAGTAGTAGTATAGTAGCAGTAGCTTATCACTTAGTTTAATTAGGTAAAAACTCCTAAAACATAAATTAGCATATCACTTTTCTACAAAAATCGCTAATTATTCATAGTAAGCTTCTTCATAAAAATGAACTCACATAGTTAACTACACTGGCTTGAATCTGTACATAAACGTAAGTAGGATTTAAATCTTAGTAAAATCAGTGGTTTAGTAATGCTTAAGTCGTGAAGACAGTTGGATTAGATATTGGGTTTGTGTATTTGAAAAACTGGTTTATAAAGTCATCACTCGTATAGCTAGTTAATTTTGTGGATCTAAGTTAGAATCTGAGTAATTTGGGGAGGAAAGAGTTAAATAATGCATCAACCTGACTTGTAATATCTAATAGGATTGATTCAGTAAAACCAGTAGTGTGATTGTACAAACCTATGCATGATTCCCTTTAGCCTTAGATGATCAATAGGTAATTAACTTAACCGTTCTTCAAGCAGCATATATAATCGAATTGTTCTTCCTTAGAATTTTCAACTAGTAGCTAATGTAGATGTTAGTATCAATTTATTAATAAAAGTCGAGATCATAAAAGAGTCTTTTAACTCTAGTCCGGGGTATAGTAGATAATTGATTCATGATTTGTTGATAGATTGTATACTGATTTCTCTTTTAATGAATAAAACATTTTGAATTCATTCTATTTTACATCATTGTTTTGTTTACGTTTCAGCTTTTGGTTATTTCAATATAGTCTGAATCTGTTATATAAAAACGGGCTTAAACTGCGTCATGAACTCTGTCGAAGTGGTCAAGTGCAAGCTTGAAGACTGCCTGGGCTTTAAGGCCTGGGCTGGCCCAATGCTGATCCGGTTAATCGAATGAAGAGACCAGGCCCCCATTAAATATCAAAACCCGATGGGCCTGGAATACTTAGTGTAAAAATCGGTTAAGGGAAAAAACACGATTAGAAAAGCATAGTATATACTTCTTAGGATTGAACTTTAAAATTAACTTGGGATGAGCCTCGCCCGACTTTAAACAAGCGGGGCCCCCATTTAGTAATGTTTTAATACAATTAGACTCGGGAAGACTACTAGCTAATTCCATAGTCTTACCCAAAACAATTGAAAGCCGATAGACTATTTTAGGGCACAATTTTAATATACCTTCCATTGAACGAGTGTGCACTTGGTGCGACTCAAATCCAAATCTCGGCAAAGCTGAAATACACCGAAAGTCATAGGCGTACTGGTTGCGGTATGACTCGAGGCGTGTTTTCGCGATGCCGCAAATTCTCTAAAAAATAATACTTAATGTAAAAAAGCACTATATGTTGTTAAAAATCTGTGATTAAGTCAAGCAAGAGTCAGGAACGACAATTGAGCGACCGTGCTAAAACCACGGAACCCGGGAATGCCTAACACCTTCTCCCGGGTTAACAGAGTTCCTTATCCGGACCTCTGCTTCGCAGACATTTATAAGAGTCAAAATTCTTCGGATTCGGGATTAACCGGTGACTTGGGACACCATTATCATTCCCAAGTGGCGACTCTGATTAATCTCTAATAAAATCCCGAACCGATTGTCCTTTAATTGGAAAAACTCCTTCCCTTACGTTATTTTATCCATTTCGGATATTTGAGCGTCGGGGTATACCCTACGAGCGTATTTATATGCTTATTTTCCCAAAAGTGGGGTAGTAAAAATGGAGGTGTGACAGCTCTGGAGTAGCCTGCTCAGTAGTGGTGAAAGCTGGCTCCTCAGGCTGGCCAGCCGTGGTGGAGGTGGTGGCTTGGCCCTTTTTGGCCGTCTTAGGGTTGTCCGGACCCTTTTGATCATACCACGAGTATGCCCCCACCGGAGGCACCCAAACATCAAATTTCTTCTTTTTCACTTTCATCTCATTGAAGTACATGGTCAGTGTGTTGGGGAAGGGGTAGTTCGTCTTGGTCTCATTGGCCACCTTTGAGATGACTCGGTACATGATATTTCCCACATTTAGTGGGAAGCCTGCCATGATCGACGCTACCAACACTGCTCTATCAACTGGCACAGAATGGTCATGAGTAGTGGGATCCAACCGGTTGCAAACAAAAGTCAACCACCCTTTCGCCTCGAAGCTAAGGGTGTTCCTATAGATCTTTTCTTGTGCTTTAAGCCACACCGGAACAATTCCGGGAGCCGCTAGCACCTCTGCTAACCATGGTCGTGCCTCCTCTTTCTGGGCTAACTTTTCAAGATACTGAGACTCATCTTCTTCTGCAAACCCCAGAAACTCATTCAGTGACTTCCCATCGAACATCACAACCTCATCTCTAACCTTGATGGCAGTGGAATCCCAAACTAGATGGTGAATATTAGCATAGAATTCCTTCACCATGTGTTCATTAGCATTCTCAACCCGTTCTCTGAAGAAACCCCAACCCTCTCTTGTATGGAACTATGCTTGCACATGAGGGTTATGCGGAAGTAAGTCCACATCTATAAACCTCCGCTCTGGGAGCAACTTCCTCTTTGGCCACCACTCTCGGAATTTGTGCCATGCCTGCTGACTAACAAATCTGTCTGCCCACACATTAGGGTCCCTTGTTCGCTCTATTCCTCCAACCTGTGGCTCTCCTCCCTCACCCTGGCCTCCACTCTCCCCTGATACTGAAGCTGTGGGAGAAGTGGAGTATTCGTCATCACTGTTTGATTTATCAGCTCGAGACTCATCAGACGAGTCCGAAACAACATTGACTGGTTTGGAAGTGGCCTTGGAAGTAGCCTCTGTGGGTTGATCTCCTTCTGGTGATGAGGATGGCATGATAGGTACTGAAACTTCAATGTGGGAGGGGGCAAACTCCAATGTGATACTTCTTGAAGGCACGTAGTCACTTCCCGTGGAATGAGAGGCCGCTCTATCAGCTTCCCGAATGATCTTTCGGGTTTTCTTTATATTTTCCCGGGCCTCCGGGGTGAGCTTGACTATCCGTTTGCCTTTGCCCCCTCGGGAGGGTCCACCCCTCCCGGGTTGTTTGCCCCCACGCTGTGCTGAAATTTTCTTCATTGCCTGTAAAAATACAATCTAGATTTGTTAGTCGAAGCAATTGAGCAGTATACAATGACAGAATATCAGAATTGGAACAAGCACAGTGAAGATCAGGAACCATGCGGACCGCATACTTTTACATGCGGTCCGCACTGGCTTATTATTCACCCAGTGGTATCTCTGAAGATGGCCCACGCGGACCGCAATGTTTTGTCATGCGACCGCGTGAGGACAGTGCGGACCGCGCACTTTTGCCATGCTGTCCGCACAGGTCAAACACCCCACAAACAGACTCTCTGAAGTTGACCCATGTGGACCGTACTGATTTGTGGCGTGGCCGCATGAGGTCAACGCGGACCGCACGAAAAGGCACGCGGTCCGCATAGAGGACATTGACACTTGCAGCATTTTCTGAACCTCAGGCACGCGGTCCGCACTGATCTGGACCGCGGCCGCGAAGGGGTCAATTGTGTTCAGACATTCACGCGGACCGCACACAATCAATATTCACCGTACCTGTACCAACAAATACCAATAAATAGCATAACAGCTAGCAGATGTAGCTAAATGCAATGCAATGCATGATATGACCGCTACGGCGCGTAGCCCGACTCCAATTTTGGGTACCCGTGCTCACTGTGGGGGTTCGGACTCCGGAGGGGCTCCTACAGCCCAAGCACATCTCATAGAGATATTCCTGCGGCGTGCAGTCCGATCCAACATATATCTCGCTGCGGCGCGCAGCCCGATCCACTACTAGTCGGCTAATATGCAGATACAGCCTCGCAGGCTCAAAAGTAGTTTTTGAAAACTCTTTTATCATTTTTCAGTTGGAAAACAGTAATATCAAGTTCCAGAGATTGGAATTAGCATAATAACAGAAATAGCTGCGGACTAGTAGTAAAATAGCATGTCTATATGATAAGACAATGATAACGATCCTCGCGGGATCCAATAACTGGCTCACGGCCCACAAGTATACTCAACCGCCCAAGAAGGGGGTTCAACGGCTCGAGAATAGCCAATAATACAGTATCAACATGTCGGACTAATATATAGTCTCCAGTTCATGATCGACCCCGCACTCTCAAGAGTGTGCGTGTCTCGCCGCTATACAGCGTCACAAAGTGGTATACCGGGGTTTCGAACCCGCCGGTCATCACCCACATCTATTACTCACCTCAATACGGCGCGACGACTACTCCGCAATGCCCTTGCCATGAGAATCAAGCTCCGCACGCGTAGAATCTGATCAAATATAGTAGAAATACAACAAATCAGGCCAATGGGACGACACCCAATCAATACAACTCAATTTACATCAAAATTCCCAAAGTTGTCAAAACCCGACTTTCGGTACGCTTGTCGAAAAATTACAAAAGTCACATATTCGGAATCCTCATCTCGATACGAGTCTAGGCATATAAAATTTACCAAAATCGGACTCCATTTGCCCACTCAAATCGGTGTTTTTCTTCAATTTAGGCCTAGGGCTCAAACCCACCTTTAATCTTCCATTTACAGAAATTTAACCAAGGATTTCATGTTAAAATGATGTAATTAAGCCACAAAACTTACCTCCAACGAAACCCCGATGATTTCCCAGCAATCTCCCGTCAATTTCTTCTCTTGGAACTCAAAAATGGGGGTTTTGGGTATTAAACCCGCGACTGGGGTCTGTTCTGAACTTAAACTCTCTGCCAGACCTATTTGCTCTACGCGATCGCGACTCTACTCACGCGATCGCGATGCTCAAACATTTTGCCCTCACGCGATCGCGACTCTCCTCACGCGATCGCGATGTACAAACATCCGGCTTCACGCGATCGCGTCCCTCTTCCTGCGATCGCGTAGCACATTTTCCCTGGACCCCATTTCTCTTCTACGCGATCGCGTAAATGCTCATGCGATCGCGATGACCACCCGGTTAACTCTACGCGATCGCGTCCGTGCCCCTGCGATCGCGTTTCTTCTGCTCTTGACCTTACGCGATCGCGTCCCTATCTCTACGATCGCGAAGGGTAAAATTCTGCTGCACTTATTGCAGCAGAAACAACAGTGCATTTGGCACAAAATGGTCCGTTTGGACCCCCGAATTTATCCGGAGGCCCCCGGGACCCCAACGAAAACCACCAACATACCCCAAAACACGATACGAACTTGTTCCAATCATAAAAACACCATCCTAAACATCAAAATCATCAATTACACACAGATTCAAGCCTAAATTTCTTAAAACTTTCCGAATTACACATTCGATCAAAAACCCGACCAAACGACGTCCGAATGACCTGAAATTTTGCAGGCACATCCAAAATCACCTAACGAAGCTACTGCAACTGTCGAATTCCATTCCGACCCCCGGATCAAAATCTCACCTACCGTTCGGATTTCGCCAAAATTCAACCTTAGCCAATTCAAGCCTATTTCTACACCGGGCCTCCAAATTCAATTCCGATCGCTCCCCTAAGTCACAAATCACCTCCCGGAACTAACCGAATCATCAGAATCCGATTCCGAGCCCTCTAACCAAATAGTCAACTCCGGGTTGACTTTCCTTATTCAAGTTTCCTTCACAAAGGCTATATGCCTCATTTTCAATCCAATTCACTCCTAACTCACCCGATAGACTTTAACACTGATATAAAAGCATAAAACATACAATTTACAACATAACGGGGTGGTAATTCCCGTGACGACGGGCCGGGTCGTCACATTCTCCCCCTCTTAAGCAAACGCTCGTCCTCGAGCGGGTCGAGAAACATACCTGAAGTCTCAAACAAGTGAGGATATCTGCTCCGCATCTCCCGCTCGATCTCCCAAGTGGCCTCCTCCACGGGTCGACCTCTCCACTGAACCTTAATTGATGCAATCTCCTTAGACCTCAATTTTCTCACCTGACGTCCCAAAATGGCAATAGGCTCCACATCATAGGATAGATCACCATCAAGTTGAATGGTACTGAAGTCTAATACATGAGACGGATCTCCAATGTACTTCCGGAGCATAGACACATGGAATACTGGATGGACGCTGGATAATCTGGGCGGCAAAGCTAACTCATATGCCACCTCTCCAACCCTCTTAAGTATCTCAAAAGGACCAATGTACCCGGGACTCAACTTTCCTTTCTTCCCAAACCTCATAACACCCTTCATAGGTGAAACCTTCAACAATACCCTATCACCAACCATGAAAGACAACTCTCGAACTCTACGGTCCGCATAACTCTTCTGACGAGACTGTGCTGTACGAAGCCTCTCCTGGATCAACTTTGCTCTATCCGGAGCATCCTGGACTAACTCAGTCCCTATCAACCTATCCTCACCAGGCTCAAACCATCCCACGGGGGATCTACACCGCCTGCCATACAATGCCTCATACGGGGCCATCTGAATACTCGACTGATAACTGTTGTTGTAGGCAAACTCGGCAAGTGGTAGGAACTCATCCCACGAACCACCAAAATCAATCACACAAGCTCGCAACATATCCTCCAAGATCTGAATAGTGCGCTCAGACTGTCCGTCTGTCTGGGGGTGAAATGCTGTACTCAACTCAACCCGCGTACCCATCTCTCGCTGAAATGCTCTCCAAAACTGAGAAGTGAACTGAGTACCCCTGTCGGATATGATAGACACTGGAACTCCATGCAACCGAACAATCTCTCGAATAAAGATCGCCGCCAACCGCTCCGATGAGTAGGTAGTACTAACTGGAATGAAGTGAGCTGACTTGGTCAATCTATCCACAATCACCCATATAGAATCAAACTTCCTCGCCGTCCAAGGGAGTCCAGTAACAAAGTCCATAGTGACCCTCTCCCATTTCCACTCAGGAATAGCAATGCGCTGAAATACACCACCGGGCCTCTGGTGCTCGTACTTAACCTGCTGACAGTTGAGGCACCGTGCTACATGTCTGACAATGTCCATTTTCATCTTTCTCCACCAATAGTGTTGTTTCAAATCTTGATACATCTTCGCGGCTCCTGGATGGATAGAATACCGCGAGCTATGGGCCTCCTCCAGAATCAACTCACGAAGGCCATCAACATTGGGCACACATATCCGGCCTTGCATCCTCAATACGCCGTCACTATCAATGGTGACATCTCTAGCATCATCATGCTGAACTCTGTCCCTAAGGACAACCAAATGTGGATCATCATACTGGCGCTCACGAATACGATCATATAGAGATGACCGAGATACAACACAAGCCAAATACCCTGCTGGGCTCCGAAATATCTAACCTCACTAGCCGATTGGCTAGCACCTGAACATCATAAGCAAATGGCCTCTCCTCGGCTGGAATATATGCCAAGCTCCCCATACTGACCGCCTTCCGGCTCAAAGCATCGGCCACCACATTGGCCTTCCCCGGATGATATAATATAGTGATGTCATAATCCTTAAGCAACTCAAGCCACCTCCGCTGTCTCAAATTAAGGTCTTTCTGTTTGAACAAGTGCTGGAGACTACGATGGTCGGTATACACCTCACAAGACATACCGTACAAATAGTGCCTCCAAATCTTCAATGCATGAACAATGGCGGCTAGCTCCAAATCATGAACAGGATAGTTCTTCTCATGTGGCTTCAACTGCCGAGAAGCATAAGCAATCACCTTACCTTCTTGCATCAACACACAACCTATCCCCACTCTCGAGGCATCACAGTAAACAGTATATGAACCTGAAGCTGATGGCAATACTAACACTGGAGCTGTGGTCAAAGCTGTCTTGAGCTTCCGAAAGCTATCCTCGCACTCATCCGACCACACGAATGGTGCACCCTTCTGGGTCAATTTAGTCAATGAAGAAGCAATGGATGAAAATCCCTGAACAAACCGGCGATAATACCCCGCCAAGCCAAGAAAACTCCCGATCTCTGTAGCTGAGGACGGTCTAGGCCAACTCTGCACCGCCTCTATCTTTTTCTGATCAACCTGAATACCATCACGAGACACCACATGTCCCAGAAATGCCACGGACTCGAGCCAAAACTCGCACTTGGAGAATTTAGCATATAGCTTCTCCTCCCTCAATCTCTCCAACACAATACTCAAATGTTGAGCATGCTCCTCCTGACTACGGGAGTAGACTAGAATGTCATCAATGAACACAATCACAAATAAATCCAAATAAGGCCTGAACACACTGTTCATCAGATGCATAAATGCTGCTGGGGCGTTGGTCAACCCAAACGACATCACAAGAAACTCATAATGACCATATCGGGTCCTGAATGCAGTCTTCATAATATCCGAGTCCCTGATCTTCAGCTGATGATAGCCTGAACGAAGATCGATCTTAGAAAACACCCTCGCACCCTGTAACCGATCAAACAAATCATCTATGCGCGGTAGAGGGTACTTGTTCTTCACTGTCACTTTGTTCAATTGCCTATAATCAATACACATTCGCATGGAACCATCTTTCTTTTTAACAAATAATACCGGTGCACCCCACGGAGACACACTAGGGCGGATGAAACCCTTATCCGGAAGCTCTTGAAGTTGCTCTTTCAGTTCTTTCAACTCGGCTGGTGTCATTCGATAAGGAGGAATGGATATGGGCTGAGTGCCCGGCACCAAGTCAATGCCAAAATCAATATCCCTGTCCGGCGGCATGCCCGGCAGGTCTGAGGGAATACATCTGGGAAGTCCCTCACAACAGGTACAGAATCAATGCTAGGAGACTCAGCTCCCACATCTCTTACAAAAGCTAAGTACGTTAAACACCCTTTTTCAACCATCTTCTGGGCCTTTAAGAACGAAATAACACGGCTAGGGACGAAATCGGTCGAACCCCGCCACTCAATCTGAGAAATACCAGGAATGGCCAACGTAACTGTCTTAGCATGACAATCCAATATAGCATGATACGGAGACAACCAGTCCATACCCAATATAACATCAAAGTCCACCATCCCCAACAATAACAAATCGGCCTGGGTCTCCAGACCCCCAATAGATATAACACAGGATCTATAGACATGATCCACAACAATCGTATCACCCACGGGGGTGGATACATGAATAGGTAAATCAAGACTACCACGAGTCGCACCCAAATGACGTGCAAAATAAGAGGACACGTATAAATATGTGGACCCTGGATCAAATAGAACAGAGGCATCTCTGTGACAGACAGAAATGATACCTGTAATCACTGCATCGGAGGCAACTGCATCACGCCTGTCAGGAAGTGCATAGAATCGCGCCTGGCCTCCACCGGATCTCTCCTCGCCCCTGGGGCGACCACGAGAAGACTGACCTCCACCTCTACTAGACTGAGATGGTGCTGAAGAGGAGGGCTGATCCCTCTGCTGAGTCCTGCCCCTACGTAGTCGAGGGCACCGTCTCCTCATGTGGCCAAACTCACCACACTCATAACATGCACCTGGTGCTGGAGAAGTAGGTGTTGCACTCTGGGCTGGGAGGGCACTAAGTGATGACCGACCCTGCTGAAACCCCTGTCGACCACGACCATAAGAACCTCCGCTCTGCTCTGGGCGGCCTGAATGAGGAGGTCTAGATGAGTGACCTCTGCTCTGCTGGGAATGCCCTCTAGATGGAGCACCGCTGAAACTGCCAGAACCACGAGGCCTCTTGGCCTCCCGCTCCTCTCTTTCTCGGCGACGATCCGCCTCAATGGAGCGTGCCATATCAGCTACCTGCTCAAACGATGATGACAGAACTCGCTCGCTGGTCATAAGAATACGGATAGAGTAGTTGAGGCCATCAATGAACCTCCCGATCCTCTCCCTATCAGTGGGGATCATCCATGTGGCATGCCTAGCCAACTGAGTGAATCTAAGCTCATACTGGGTCACAGACATGTCGCCCTGAATCAACCACTCGAACTGGCGACGTAGCTCCTCGCGACGAGACCGAGGTACATATTTCTCTAGAAAGAGAGTAGAGAACTGCCGCCATGTGAGAGGTGCTGCTCTTGCAGGCCTACGCCTCTCAAACTCCTCCCACCAATCAAATACGGGACCAGTGAACTGAAATGTGGTAAATGAAACTCCGCTAGACTCAAGAATACCAGCTGTACGTAGCATCCTCTGACACTTATCCAAGAAACCACGGGCATCCTCGCCCTCAGCGCCACCGAAATAGGGTGGCTGAAGTCTACCAAATCTCTCAAGACGGTGCTGCTCGTCGTCGGGCATAGTCTGAACCATACGCTCTGGAGCTGGTGTAGCTGGAGGAATAACTGGGGCAACCACCTGAGCGGGGACCGTCTCTGGCGTCTGAAGTCCCTGAACAACCTGCTTAGGTGTGCAAGCTGCAGGGGTCTGCTGACCACCCCCTGACTGAGATGTCGCTACAGTAGCGGTAGCTGAAACTACCTGAGCCAAACCGGAACACACTGATAATATTTAAGCAAGAGTCTCCTGAAGACCGGGAATAGCAATAGATATAGTATGGCCCTGAACTGGGACCGCTGGAGCATCAACCACTGGGGGCTGCTCCTGAACCGGTACAACGGGCGGGTCAGCTGGCACTGCCTCGGCCGCCCTACCTCTACCTCTAGCACGACCGCGCCCACGGCCTCTAACAGGTGGCAATGGAGGTCGTCCACCTCGTCCTGATGCTCGCGTTCTCGCCATCTGCGAGAGAATAGAATATAGAAGTTCAGTTCTCAGAACAACAAGATCGCACGACAGAGTTCAAGAAAAGTGAAGTTTTTCCTAAAGGTTCGCGGCCTCCCGAGGATAAGTACAGGCGTCCCCATACCGATCCACAAGACTCTACTAACCGGCTCAAGACTCATGAGGCCTAGTAAACCTAGGCTTTGATACCAACTTGTCACGACCCCAAATCCGATCGTGATGGCGCCCAGCACATTGCTAAGCCAGCCTGACCAATCAATATCAACAACGGAGCTAGAAGCTCTCTTTAACCCATTTAAGCATTTCAAAATATGAAACAATAGTAATACTTATACCAACAACGGGGAGACCAAGTCCCAAAATATACTAACTCCCATAGACCGAAGGGTCAAGAGTCATGAGCCTCTAAAGAACATAAGTGTAATAAAGTTTATAACAACTCAATGCGGAAAGGAAAGACAACAAGATAAGAAATGACAGCTAGAAGGGGAGTCAGGTCCTGCGGACGCTGCAGCTACCTCGACTATCCCGCACAATGCCTCCAAGTAGCTACTGGATCACTGCTGAGAGGTACCTGGATCTGCACACAAGGTGCAGGGAGTAAAATGAGTACTGCCAGACTCAGTGGTAATAAACAAGGGTAAGACGCAGATAAGAAATCCGCAATAAAGCACTATGTAAAACTATAATCAGCTACCCTGTCATAGAATCAATATTCACTGTACCTGTACCAACAAATACCAATAAATAGCATAACAACTAGCAGATGTAGCTAAATGCAATGCAATGCATGATATGACCGCTACGGCGCGTAGCCCGACTCCAATTTTGGGTACCCGTGCTCACTGCGGGGGTTCAGACTCCGGAGGGGCTCCTACAGCCCAAGCACATCTCATAGAGATATTCCTGCGGCGTGCAGTCCGATCCAACATATATCTCGCTGCGGCGCGCGGCCCGATCCACTACTAGTCAGCTAATATGCAGATACAGCCTCGCAGGCTCAAAAGTAGTTTTTTTTGAAAACTCTTTTTATCATTTTTCAGTTGAAAACAGAAATATCAAGTTCCAGAGATTTGGAAATAACATGATAACAGAAATAGCTGCGGACTAGTAGTAAACTAGCATGTCAATATGATAAGACAATGATAACGATCCTCACGGGATCCAATAACTGGCTCACGGCCCACAAGTATACTCAACCACCCAAGAAGGAGGTTCAACGGCTCGAGAATAGCCAATAATACAGTATCAACAGGTCGGACTAATATATAGTCTCAAGTTCATGATCGACCCCGCACTCTCAAGAGTGTGCGTGTCTCGCCGCTATACAGCGTCACAAAGTGGTATACCGGGGTTTCGAACCCGCTGGTCATCACCCACATCTATTACTCACCTCAATACGGCGCGACGACTACTCCGCAATGCCCTTGCCACGAGAATCAAGCTTCCGCACGCGTAGAATCTGATCAAATACAGTAGAAATACAACAAATTAGGCCAATGGGACGACACCCAATCAATACAACTCAATTTACATCAAAATTCCCAAAGTTGTCAAAACCCGACTTTCGGTACGCTTGTCGAAAAATTACAAAAGTCACATATTCGGAATCCTCATCTCGATACGAGTCTAGGCATATAAAATTTACCAAAATTGGACTCCATTTGCCCACTCAAATCAGTGTTTTCTTCAATTTAGGCCTAGGGCTCAAACCCACCTTTAATCTTCCATTTACAGGGATTTAACCAAGGATTTAATGTTAAAATGATGTAATTAAGCCACAAAACTTACCTCCAACGAAACCCCGATGATTTCCCAGCAATCTCCCGTCAATTTCTTCTCTTGGAACTCAAAATGGGGGTTTTGGGTATTAAACCCGCGACTGGTCTGTTCTGAACTTAAACTCTCTGCCAGACCTATTTGCTCTACGCGATCGCGACTCTACTCACGCGATCGCGATGCTCAAACATTTCGCCCTCACGCGATCGCGACTCTCCTCACGCGATCGCGATGTACAAACATCCGGCTTCACGCGATCGCGTCCCTCTTCCTGCGATCGCGTAGCACATTTTCCCTGGACCCCATTTCTCTTCTACGCGATCGCGTAAATGCTCATGCGATCGCGATGACCACCCGGTTAACTCTACGCGATCGCGTCCGTGCCCCTGCGATCGCGTTTCTTCTGCTCTTGACCTTACGCGATCGCGTCCCTATCTCTGCGATCGCGAAGGGTAAAATTCTGCTGCACTAATTGCAGCAGAAACAGCAATGCATTTGGCACAAAATGGTCCGTTTGGGACCCCCGAATTCATCCCGAGGCCCCCGGGACCCCAACGAAAACCACCAACATACCCCAAAACACGATACGAACTTGTTCCAATCATAAAAACACCATCCTAAACATCAAAATCACAAATTACACACGGATTCAAGCCTAAATTTCTTAAAACTTTCCAAATTACACATTCAATCAAAAACCCGACCAAACGACGTCCGAATGACCTGAAAATTTGCAGACATATCCAAAATCACCTAACGAAGCTACTGCAACTGTTAGAATTCCATTCCGACCCCCGGATCAAAATCTCACCTACCGTTCGGATTTCGCCAAAATTCAACCTTAGCCAATTCAAGCCTATTTCTACACCGGGCCTCCAAATTCAATTCCGATCGCTCCCCTAAGTCACAAATCACCTCCCGGAACTAACCGAATCATCGGAATCCAATTCCGAGCCCTCTAACCAAATAGTCAACTCCGGGTTGACTTTCCTTATTCAAGTTTCCTTCACAAAGGCTATATGCCTCATTTTCAATCCAATTCACTCCTAACTCACCCGATAGACTTTAACACTGATATAAAAGCATAAAACATACAATTTCAACATAACGAGGTGGTAATTCCCGTGACGATGGGCCGGGTCGTCACATTCTCCCCAACTTAAACAATCGCTCGTCCTCGAGCGTACTCAGAGTTGTGATATGCGGTCCGCACTGGCTTATTATTCACCCAGTGGTATCTCCGAAGATGACCCACGCGGACCGCAATGTTTTGTCATGCGACCGCGTGAGGACGGTGCGGACCGCGCACTTTTGCCATGCGGTCCGCACAGGTCAAACACCCCACAAACAGACTCTCTGAAGTTGACCCACGCGGACCGCACTGATTTGTGGCGCGGCCGCATGAGGTCAACGCGGACCGCACGAAAAGGCACGCGGTCCGCACAGAGGACATTGACACTTGCAGCATTTTCTGAACCTCAGGCACGCGGTCCGCACTGATTTGGACCGCGGCCGCGAAGGGGTCAATTGTGTTCAGACATTCACGCGGACCGCACACCAAAAATGTGCGGCCGCATAGGGCAAAAATTTAAGAACTGGTCGGGTACCTTTTTGTTCAATTGGGTCCAATGTTATGTTCTAGGTGTCCCTACTCAGTTATTTTATCAATTAAGATTAGCCCTAGTTTTCTAATTGACCCTAAGATTATCAATTATAAGAAGAAAATACAGAATTTAAGAAGTTATGCTAACATAAATCATGAATTTAAAATAAAGAAAATAATGAATTAAAGATGAAGTGTTACCAAAGATGGTTGATTGGTGTAATTGAAGCACAAATGGTAGAGATGAAAAGTGAAATTGGGTCTCCACATAAAAATTGGCCAAAAGGTTTAAATAAGGCCAGAGGTCCCTATTTATAGAAAAATATGTGGGACCCATAACTCACCTACCTGCGCGGCCGCACACTTTTGGCACGCGGACCGCGCAGGATTTTACTTTGTGCATACTTCACCTGGTAGGTCACGCGGACCGCACATTTTTGGCGTGCGGCCGCGTGCCTAAACTTCAGAAATTTCTCAATGGTTGAGTTTTCACGCGGACCGCTCTGTTTTGTCAAGCGACCGCGTGGCAAATTCCAGAGACTTGCTCATCATGACCAACTTCCACGCGGACCGCACTGATTTGTTGTGCGGCCGCGTGGCAACTTCCAGAGACCTGCCTTTTTGCACTGTTCTCTTGTCCATTCTACACGGGCCGCACACTTTTGGTATGCGGACCGCGTGGGTCTTCCTGGGCTCAGCATTTCACTTTTCTCAACCCACGCGGACCGCACTGTTTTGTAGTGCGGCCGCGTGGCCTAACTTCAGAGAGTTGAATACTCTGTTTTTCCTGTATTAATTCAACACAGTTCCTGCAACACTTCACACACTATTAGCTCATTTAAATCCTATCCTACTGATGAATAAACAAAAGAAAAACAAAAACACATGGGTTGCCTCCCAAGAAGCGCCTGATTTAATGTCGCGGCACGACGCAAATTACCATCACTTCAAGTGCAACAGTGCCACCACCTGGCTGTCATCCGGTTTCCCCAAGTAGTGCTTCACCCGATGTCCATTTACTCGAAAGATTTCACCATTCTTGTTCTTTAAGTCTAGAGCTCCAAACGGGGTCACACCTACTACCTCAAAAGGGCCACTCCACTTTGACTTGAGCTTTCCCGGAAACAATCTTAACCGGGAATTGAAAAGCAGAACCATGTCAGCAATCTTGAACTCCTTGCTTCGAGCATATTTATCGTGAAGGTACTTCATCTTGTCCTTGTATAAGGACGAGCTGGAGTATGCATGAAATCTAAACTCGTCAAGCTCATTCAAATGATCAACCCGGAGATTAGCCGCTACATCCCATTCCAAGTTAAGCTTTTTCAAAGCCCACATTGCTTTATGTTCAAGCTCTACCGGAAGATGACAAGCCTTACCGAATACCAATCGGTAAGGAGACATACCGATTGGCGTTTTGTAAGCCGTCCTATAAGCCCACAACGCATCATCTAGTTTCTTGGACCAATCGGTCCTATTTGCATTGACCGTCTTAGACAAGATGCTTTTGATTTCCCGATTTGAAACTTCAACTTGACCGCTTGATTGGGATGGTATGGAGTAGTGACTTTGTGATTAACACCATACTTGGTCAACAATGAATCGAAAGCCTTGTTACAAAAATGGGATCCCCCATCACTAATGATGGCACGGGGGGTCCCAAATCTTGTAAAGATGGATTTCTTCAAGAAGTTCACAACACTCCGTGCTTCATTGTTAGGAAGAGCCACGGCTTCTACCCACTTCGAAACATAGTCCACTGCTACCAAAATATATGTGTTTCCACAAGAACTCACGAACGGTCCCATGAAGTCAATGCCCCACACATCAAAAATGTCAACTTCTAGAATGGTGTTTAAGGGCATCTCATCTCTTTTTGAAATTCCACCCGCTCTTTGACATGCATCACATCTCTTCACTAGATCACTAGAATCCTTGAAAATTGTCGGCCAATAAAATCCACAACTCAAGACTTTGGAGGCCATCCTCACTCCCCCATGGTGACCACTATAGGAAGAGGAATGGCAATCATCCAAGATGCTCATTTGTTCGCTTTCTGGGACACATCTTCTAATCACTCCATCCGTGCAAATTTTGAACAAGTATGGATCATCCCAATAAAAGTCCAAACTCTCCCTTTTTAACTTTTTTCTTTGGTTGGAAGAGAACTCATATGGAATCACACCGGACACAAGGTAATTAGCTACATCGGCGAACCATGGCATATCATTCATTGACACCGCAAGAAGTTGCTCGTCCGAAAACTCTTTCATCGTCTCCGGTCAAAGAGGGGTCGCTGTTGACATCCAATTTTGACCCTCCTTTCTTCCAAACTATTTTTTAAACTTCTAATATTACTAATAATTTAAGAATAATTATTTCACATTTATTATCCCAAGATAGACCTAATTAGTATCATTATTTTTGCTATTTTTTATTTATTCTATTATTATTATTATTATTATTATTATTATTATTTCCATTTGCAAAAAAAAGTATATCATTTTCTTTTATTCAATTAAATAGTAATATTTCTTTAATCCTACGGTTTGTAAATACTTGTTCTAAGAACATTATAGTTCTATACATATCAATTAGTGTAAAGGCTATTTTTATATGTTCACATAATGTAGTATAATATAATATGATTATTAGAATATTTTATAAAATTAGAAGCCCAAACAAAGATAGAGAAGAATGAGATTCGACCCTTTTGATAGCCCAAGCAAGGTCCAAATTTAATTGTTTAAACTAATCCAAAATCAAATCCATAACCAAACAAATCGGTCAACAAAAGTGACCCAGGCAATTTGAAGCTCACAAATAAGCCTACACCTGCCTAGCCCATCACATAGAACACTCCGGATCTTTATTCTTAGCCATCCAATCATAATGATCCAATGAACCCCCTTTGCTCCTTAAATAATAAACAATATTATTTCACAAACACTCTTACATATACTAGCAACGTTCTTCTTTTCTTTTTGACCAAATGTCAAAATCTCCTTCATTACCGTACAAATTTGGTTTCACCATTTTGGTGCAAATTTATTCTTTTAACATCTCTTCAATCAAGACCCCACCATATTTCCTCACTTTTCAAGACCTTTTCCTTTCAAGATTTTTGTCCTTTTGTGGTTTAAATTTCAAATATTGCATAACAATTAAATTTTCCAATCTACTTTACAGACCAAAAATCTTTCCATTTTTCAACAAGAGATTTCTTTTCCCCTTTTCCAAAATTTCTCTCTCACACGTGAATTGCTACTTTCTTCCAACTTTCTCTTTCCTTCTTTATGATCTTGCTCTCTTTCTCAATACAGGGAGAGGGTACCTTATTTTTTTTCTTAACTCTTGCCTGCCACCATTGCTGACCACCTCAGGTCATCAGAACAGCTATTTTATCCATTTAAATTTCAATTCACACAAGAGGAACCCTAACTTAATCTTTTTCTCTATAAATACTTGGATTGAAATTTTTTTGGAGGACGGCCCATGTCACGACCCGAATTTTTCCCCAACATCGGGATCGTGATGGCGCCTACTCGTGGTAGCTAGGCAAGCCACTGTATTCATACTATCCTGTTTTTAACACAATTTTAATCAAATAAATGCGGAATACTTTATCAAAATGGAAATAACAAATCACAAGGTGAAAATCATACTGAAATCCTCTACCCAAGACGTGGAGTCACCAACTCACAAACTACTATGGAATACTACACATAAAAGTCTGAAGAAATATAACACAATTCTGTTTGTCTCGGAACAAAGAGACTCCAGCTAATAATATAGATAAAGAGAGAGACGCCGGGCCTGCGGACGCCTGCAAGCTACCTCGGTCTCAAATATGATCAACTCCCACGCAATCTACTCACTGCTGCCGCTGCTGCTGTCCGTAACCTGTATCTGCGCAAAAAGAGCGCAGAGTGTAGTATCAGCACAACCGACCCCATGTGCTGGTAAGTGTCTGGCCTATCCCGGCGAAGTAGTGACAAGCCTAGGACCTGGCCTATCCCGGCGAAGTAGTGACAAGCCTAGGACCAGACACCCACATAAACCTGTGCAGTTGCAATATATATATATATATGTACATAAACATTTATAAGGAAATACTCTACTCGGCAATAACAATCAATAAACTCATAATGTCCAGATTAATCTAATCCACAGAATTAAATCTTACTTTTGTGTATCAATTCTTTATTTTCCTTTTCATATCTCGTGGTAGGCGTACCACCCGCTCCCATCTGTATCAATAAATATTATCTTGTGGTAGGCATACCACCCGATCTCATTGTATCAATAATTATATCTTATGGTAGGCGTACCACCCGATCCCAATTCTTTAATATATATATTACCACAAATAACAAGAATTAACCAAGTAATAACACAATAAGGAATATTTCAAAGAATTCAACAATTAACAACAGTTAATAAGTTCACAAGGAAAACAAGGTATAATGGAAACACAAGTAGTATCAAGTCAAGAAATGATAAATGGTTGCACGACATCACTCAAATAAAATATAATGGAAAAACAAGTAATATCAAGTCAAGGAATGATAAATGGTTGCACGACATCACTCAAAATAAAATATAATGGAAAAACAAGTAATATCAAGTCAAGGAACGGCAATTAGTTGCACGGCATCACCCTTCGTGCTTTTACTCTCATCCTCACATCCATAGTACGGCATGATCCTTCGTACATGGTTCAATAACAGGGCACGGTATGATCCTTCGTGCATAATCAATAATAGGGCACGGCATGATCCTTCGTGCATAATCAATAATAGGGCACGGCATGATCCTTCGTGCATAATCAATAATAGGGCACGACATGATCCTTCGTGCATAATCAATAAATAAACATGGCACGGCATTAACCTTCGTGCATAAATAAATAAACATGGCACGGCATCACCCTTCGTGCATTATCACACTTCCTCACCCAAATAACAATCACAGTTAAGGGCAAAGAGGAAATAGTAATTCATAAACCGTCCCATCAAGGGCAATCAATGTTTATCTTCACAACAAGTCCCAATAAGGGAGGACAATAACAATTCATCTGTAATATATCTCAAAATAATTATTTTCCAACGACTCACGGTCATACTAGACGCCGGTGTATGGATGCTCGTCACCACAGCCCATACACCGCACTCGATCACATAACACATAACACATAATCCTATTCCCTCAAGCTAGGATAGAACAAACACTTACCTCGAATGCTTATGAATAATTCACTCCGTGGAAATGTCTTTTCTTTCAATTTGGCTCCAATCCAACCGTATCTATACACAATTAATTTAATATCATCAATTCTACTCAACAAACTAATTCCTAATACCAAATACTACTTTTACAACATTCTGCCATGAATAGTGAATTTCAACCCCGGGCCCACATGGTCGGAATTCGGGGTTAGGACCAAAATCCGGTTACCCATTCCCCCACGAGTTCATATATATAATTTGTTTCAAAATCGGACCTCAATTCGAGGTCCAATTCCTCAATTTATGAAAAACCCTATTTTCTAACAAAAACAAGAATTTTACCATGAAAATCTTTGATTTCTTATGAAAAACATGTTTAATGATGTTAGGAATTGAAAGAATTAAGTAAAAAGTGACTTACAATCGTTTTGATGAAGAAGAAATCCTTGAAGAATCGCAAATGGGTGTTTTGGTTTTGTAAAATGTGAAGAAATGACTGAAATTCGTGTTTTTCAGGTCTCCGTGTTCGCATTTGCGAACATGGGTTCGCAATTGCGAACCCCGACCAATTTTCTGGAGTTTGAAAAATAAGCTAAGGGTGGGAAGTTCGCATTTGCGAACTTTTCTTCGCATTTGCGAAGCCAAGGCAAAATTGGGAAGTTCGCATTTGCGAACTATTGTTCGCAATTGCGAACACAGGCTAAATATGGGGAGGTTCGCATTTGCGAACTATTGTTCGCATTTGCGAACCCAGGCAGAATAGTGGCCAGTTCGCATTTGCGAACTATAGCTCGCATTTGCGAACACAGGCACAGAAGGGTCAAGTTCGCATTTGCGAACTATTGTTCGCATTTGCGAACACAGACACAATAGGGGGAGTTCGCATTTGCGAACTATTGTTCGCATTTGCGAACTCTGCAGAATAGTGGGGAGTTCGCATTTGCGAACTATTGTTCGCATTTGCGAACTCTGCAGACCAGTTGCAGACAGCAACTTCTAACATGAAAAATTGATCTCGTGGCCTATCCAAAGTTCACCCGAGCCCTCGAGGCTCCAAACCAAATATGCACATAACCTCAAAAACACATTATGAACTTGTTCGTGCGATCACATCGCCAATATCACCTCGTTTTCATCAAATCAAGCCTCAAATGCATGATTTTCATGCCTTTAGTTTTCAAAACTTTCAAACTTGGGACTCAAGGTCCAAAACATCTCAAACGACATCCAAATGTCACCAAACTTTACAGAAATCACATATATAATATTTAAGACTTGTACCGGGCGTCGGAACCAAAATACGAGCCCGATACCAAGGTCAATTAATTTATTTCCTTTAATAATTGCATCAAAAACAATTTCACATAAAAATTCATAACTTGGGCTCTAGGCCTCAGAATTCGACTCCGGACGCATGTCCAAGTCCCATATTTTTCTACGGACCTCTCGGGACCATCAAATCTCGGGTCCGGATCCGTTTACCAAAAATGTTGACCGAAGTCAACCATATCAATATTAATATCATTTTTATCCAAATTTCTCATAGAATTCATATTTTCTATCACAAAATCTTTCCGGCTACATGCTCGGATCGTGCACGTAAATCGACGCAACATAGAATGAGGTTTTCAAGGCCTCAGAAGCTCGAAATGATTAATTAAATAAGTGATGACCCTTTGGGTCGGCCATCTTCTCCTCTCTAAAAAAAATCATTCTTTTCCTATTAGCTATCACCTAAAGAAAAGCTTTAATTTCAACACTTCTACTATTTCTATTTAGTATTTTCCATAGCAGAAATTTGGTTATGCTTTACTTACTCTAGGAAAGTCTGCTTTTGTTCGAGAGGGAGGAGTAAAGTCGAGATTGAAGTTCGATAGTGCGTTAAGACCCGCCCCAGTTCACTGCCTTGCTAGAGGTCAGTGATTCTTCATTTCTTTTTTTTGAAGTTTTAAATATGCCTATGGTTCTATAGATATGTTCAGAAAGTTTTGTTAATTCTCTTTGATTTTTGGTTGTTCTATATATCATAAAGAATAGATCTTTGGCATATTCTCTAGCTAATCTTTGATGTCGCTCGAATTCAAATTCTTCGTTAGAAACTGGTTGTTGTATTTTTTAACTAAGACTTGACTTGCTGTCCATGTTGTAAAAAATGATATTCTTAGAAGATTTATTATGGCTATACCTTATTAAAATATGACTCACAAATATTTTGATGAAATAAGTGAATAGAGTGTGCGTGTCTAATTGTATAAGCTATCCAATTGTATCAAAGCATATGAAAAATCAAAATATATGCTGCTATAGTCTTAGATCCACAAATAATATTAACACATTTTCTCTCTTCAGCAAACCAGGTATCATGTATATAGGAAACATTCTTGTGCTATGACGTGTATATGTTATGCTTTGAAAAATCACATATGTATGTGTTATGTCTTTGACCGGGAAGATCTTTTATCCATCAATGTAGTTTTATAAATAATATAAGACCTTGCTTTGTTAGAGTCCCGGTCCTCGCGTACAAAAAACTTATGATTTTGGACAAGTCTTGTGGAAATCATAGATTATTTCTTGTTAATTTTGAGGATGAATTTATGTTATCCTTTTGGCCCATCGATTTTTGAAGCATAGATGAATTTGTGTTCGAATCTTGTAGTAACGTGTTAGGATTCTTATATGAGAATCTAAATTTTGTATTAATTTTAAAATGTGATTTGTGTATTAGCGATGTGGCTTTATATCTTGCCTTATTGTCGTTAGTGTGAAGCATGCTTTTAGAACATCATACTGATTATCCGTCTTTAAATAAAATATAGTGCTTGACTCAAGAAACTATTTACAGTGAAATGTGAAACCATTGGCATGAAATTTTTAGTTAGTTCACAGGCTACTGCCATTAAATAACTATATACTTTTATTTCTTATTTTTGTGGGATTTCTCTATGCACGATCAAGATTTCAAGGTTTCTTTTTAATTTTTCTTTTGTTCTTTCTTTTACATGTGCACTTGGAGCAACCCTTGGAGTCTTAATATGAGACACTTCTCCACTATTCGAGCATGGAGTCATCGCATTATGTACCATCCTCCTATACCACACCCGATAGCAAGAAAACAAGTGAAACCCTTGGGAGCGCCTATGGCGTTCTTATTCTTCATTTATTATGTGTTACATTTATTGTTATTATTGCTGAATAACTTGTGTTTTGGAATTTATCTCAAAGTGTGAGATTGTATTTAATTAAGATTTAACAATGGAGTCATTTTAACTATAAAGATTTTTGTGTCTTGATATACCGGTACTACCTATAGTACACTTTTTTATAAAACTTTTGCATATGTTATTTAACGAATGCTATCACAACATTTTACATAAAAAAAAATACTTAATGCATTAGACCACCGAAGTAATAATTTTAAATCAATTTATTATGGAATCAAGTTAGACATTTTAAATCAATTTCTTAATGGCATCGGGCTAAATATATTCTGAGTCTAAAAATGATTATGCAGTTTCTTTCGTATTTCAAGAGTTCAAATTGATTTTAATTTTATCCACTTAAAATAGTTTTAAGAATTAGAAACGTTAAATTTTCACCACTTTACAATTTGAGGATTGCTCACTGTTTTGAAAGTCTTTTCAAGGCAATGTAACAAATATTTTATCCTATATATGTCTGATTTTTTTTAATATAATTTTAGTTATTAATTAACCTAAGTTTGACCGGTTAATCGTAGTTTACGGATCATATAGGGTGCCTTAATAACCTTCCCTATAGGATTAATTAGAACCCTAACCCATACTCTTAACACTACGCAGACCATATAAAACAAAGTTATTTTAAGCACTATTTAGCTAAAATTGGTGTCCTAATTCACCGTTAAATAATTAGGTGGCGAGTGTCTTAATTAAACCTTTCAGAATTACCAATATGTTATACTCTAATTTGACCCGTGTTAAAATGAGGTATAACAACTTGGCGACTCTGCTGGGGATTCTAGGTTCTAAACCATAACAAACTTAGGTTAACAATAAAATTAATTTGTGATTGTTATGATGCTTATTTGAATTGCCTTTATATGATAAACTATATTTTATGAATTGTTTATCTGTTCTTATTGCTTTATATAAATTTTCATTTCGTTTCACTTCCTCCACTTTTGGAAAATTCATACAAAGCACACACCTAGCGGTTACGCGGTTTGCGGCTGTGCACTACTAAAAATACCTTTTAGGGGAACGTTCGTGTGTAAGTCGATCAGCGGTGCAGTCGACAGTCACGGGCTTTCTACTCTTGAGCTGTCCACTTGGGAGCAGACCGGTCTAGTTAACCCACTCTTAGTCAACCTAAGATAGAGCTAAACCAAAATTCATTTAAGATCATGCATCATTTAACCTTAGGTGGCTTAATACCCGAGGTGTATTAAATCCATTAGTTAACCTTGCCTAAATGTCCAAGTGTGTATTCTTTAAGTATAAAATTGCACAACTGCGGGTATGCCAATTATGTGGATCATTTTCCTTAAATTAATTAAATCCTAGTTAAAGGAGCATGACTATCTTTTTATAACACGTGTAAAGTTTTCAAATGGAACAACGAGAAGTTTAAACATGACAAAATATCTTTTATTGTATTTTCTTTGATTTTCTTTACGTAAAAATAAATAAATGGCTTAAGCGATTCATGTACTTCTTTTGCTTTTGAAAAATAAAATTACTTACTTAATTAATTATAATAAATATATTTTATTATACTTTTATTCTTTTGATGAAAATACACCTTTTTTAAAAAGAAAATGTTTATGCTAGACATATTTTACTATTTATTATGCTTTTAAGAAAAATAGAATTACTAAATTAATTTATAGAAATGAGATGATACATAATAACATACTTATCTTCCAAATACACGGTAGGCCTACCTCTGGCACAAAGAGGCCCTCACGTATTAGGACGCGCTATTATTTACTCTTTGGAATGTGTCACATGTTTTGCTTGCCTACTTGCTTACTACTGTGTTACTTACTTGACTTTATTATTTTTACTAATATTATCTGTTATTTTTTTTTTTCAGCCAAGGGCTATTCAGGCAGGCACCAAGGTGACTGGTGGTGGAATGAGGTAGTCCAAGGAAAAGTGGAGGCGAAGAAGGCGGCGTTTGCTAAGTTGGAAGGGAGCTCAAGCGAAGAAGAAAGGAGAGCGAACAAGGAGAACTACAAGGTGGCGAGGAAGGAAGCGAAACCGGCGGTCACGGAAGCTAAAAATGCAGCGTTTGGGCGCATGTACGAGGAATTGGGGAGAAAGGCGGGGACAGAAAGTTATTCCGGTTGGCTAAGGTGAGGGAGAGGAAGGCGCGGGATCTAGACCAAGTTAGGTGCATCAAGGACGAGGATGGTAGGGTTCTGACGGGGGAGTCGCAAGTCAAGCGGAGATGGCGGGAATACTTTCGAGACCTGCTTAACGAAGAGGGGGATCGAGTCTTAGAGCTAGGGGAGCTGGGGCATTCAGAGTGTCCTAGAGACCTCGGGCACTGCAGGCGCATTAAGGAGGAGGAGGTCTTGAGGGCGTTGCGTAGGATGAGTAGGGGTCGAGCGACTGGGCCAGACGAAATTTCGGTGGAGTTTTGGAAATACATGGGTAGGTCAGGAGTGGAGTGGTTGTCTAGGTTGTTCAACGTGATCTTTAGGACCAAGAGGATGCCGGAGGAGTGGAGATGGAGTACAGTGGTTCCCTTGTACAAAAACAAAGGGGATATCCAGTGTTGCAACAACTATAGGGGTATCAAATTAATAAGTCACACCATGAAGGTCTGGGAGAGGGTGATCGAGGCGAGGGTGAGGGAGATGTCATCTATATCTGTGAACCAGTTTGGTTTCATGCCGGGTCGCTCTACTACAGAAGCTATCCACCTTGTGAGGAGGGTGGTGGAACTGTTCAGGGATAAGAGGAAGGACCTGCATATGGTGTTTATCGACTTGGAGAAGGCGTACGATAAGGTCCCTAGAGAGGTTCTGTGGAGATGCTTGGAGGCGAAGAGCGTGCCAGAAGCCTACATCGGAGTGATCAAAGACATGTATGATGGAGCCAAGACTAGGGTTAGGACGGTGGGTGGCGACTCGGACCATTTTCCGGTGGTTATGGGGCTACATCAAGGATCTGCGCTAAGCCCTCTCTTATTTGCCTTGGTAATGGATGCTCTAACTCGCCATATTCAAGGGGATGTGCCATGGTGTATGCTCTTTGCTGACGACATAGTCTTGATAGACGAGACGAGGGCTGGTGTTAATGCGAGGTTGGAGGTCTGGAGACAGACCCTCGAGTCTAAGGGTTTTAAACTAAGCAGGTCTAAGACAGAATATCTAGAGTGCAAGTTTAGCGCCGAGTCGAGCGAAGTAGGCTGGGACGTGAAGCTGGGATCTCAGGTCATAGCCAAGAGGGACAGTTTCAGATATCTTGGATCGGTGATTCAAGGGGACGGAGAGATTGACGGGGATGTCACTCACCGTATAGGAGCGGGGTGGTTGAAGTGGAGGCTCGCATCGGGAGTCTTGTGTGACAAGAAAGTTCCACAGAAACTCAAGGGGAAGTTTTATAGAGCGGTGGTTAGACCCGCCATGTTGTATGGGGTGGAGTGCTGGCCTGTGAAGAACTCTCATGTCCAGAGAATGAGAGTTGCGGAGATGAGGATGCTCAGGTGGATGTGCGGGCTCACCAGATTAGATAAGATTAAGAATGAAGTTATTCGGGAGAAGGTGGGGGTGGCCCCGGTGGATGAGAAGATGCGAGAAGCGAGACTCAGGTGGTTTGGGCATGTGCGGAGGAGAAGCCCTGATGCACCGGTGAGGAGTTGCGAGCGACTGGCGGTGGTTGGCGCGAGTCGAGGCAGAGGGAGGCCTAAGAGGTATTGGGGTGAGGTGATTAGGGAGGATATGGCTAGAATGGGGATTTCCGAGGACATGACCCTTGATAGGAAAGTTTGGAGGTCTAGTATTAGGGTTGTAGGGTAAGGCCTTCTAGAATTCTTAGTACTTCTGTTAGGGGCTGAGTGGGGTTTGGTAGCGATCTCTATAGTTAATTAATGTTTTGTATTGTGCCTCTTATGGTAGTAACCGATTGGTATTATTGCATGTCATTCTACTTTTGGTTTTATGTTTAGATAATTATTTATTTGATTTATCCCGGATTTACTAACATTGTTTTGTTTTGTTTTGTTTGTTGATTTTCTCTCTCTTTTTCTGAGCCGAGGGTCGGCCGGAAACAGCCTCTCTACCCTTTCGGGTAGGGGTAAGGCTTGTGTACGTATTACCCTCCCCAGACCCCACTTTGTGGGAACATACTGGGTAGTTGTTGTTGTTGTTGTTTAGGAGCTTTGTTTTCGTGCATAACGACTCTAGAGCACCATTTTTTTTTGTATTTACTTAGGCTCAAATTCTTTTAGGCGTACTCCAATTCTAAGAGTCTAATTAAGATATCTTTAGTCTCCCGGTATCTTCTATTCTTTACAAAGTGCGACGTCTTTCCCATAAACTCTTCAATAGGCTCGATTCGTCATATTCGCGCCTTAAACTAGCATTTTTTTTAAACAACAATGAGCATCTCACTCCCTATAGCAAGATATCATTCCTACTTCTTTAAAAAAGAAAAAAATTGCGCAATATTTCATAATCAGAAAATATTTTATCTATCCAATTTCCTTGTTGATTTTATTCGTGTTCTTTTCTTACAAATATAACTACATATTTTTTTAAAATATCGCCACTCGTGCCTTACATAAATTTTCAATTTTATTCAATTCTGGCATAATCTTGCACCTCTAATTTTTGTCTCATAGCTTCATATCTCTCAGAATTTAAATATTCGTACTAATTCTCATATACAAGTAGGTAGGTGTCCATTTTTGCACCATCTACCCAGCAATAGAAGGCCGATTTGGTTAATTTTTAGCATCAAATTCTTTTTAATATTTTCACATATTCAATTCAAGTGTTTGCATCATCTTATTTCGGGTGATCGAGATTAATCTTCACACACCCGTTAATTCTACGTCTTGGCATGTGAGTCGAGGTACTATCCCATAAGTTTCAAAATGGTTGATACCGTATTCCGGGCCTCGATAGCTTTATCACTTGCCAACACTAAATAATAATAGAGTCATTTCATGTTCAATTAACTCTTATATCCTAATTACATATCTTGATTTTGAGTTTGTCGATATTCAAACAGCCAAATATTATCTTCAACGTCAATATTATTCGTCTGTGGCCCCTTTGAAAACCAGTCTATATAAGACGCAGTCTCATTATAACAAATTTTTTTATTTTCCTTCATGAAAGAAATTGGAGCAGATTTTTGGCACGCAGAATATCATCTCATGAAGTAATAATCAAAAACTTCCTAAAGATTGGGGTAATTTTTTTGGAAAATTCCAAAGGCATGCAAGGAAGTTGACTATGCTAGAGCTAAAGCTTTGATGTTCGAACATAAGTTATCCCTTTACAAAACTTAAAATTATTTCGCTTCCATATCAACAAGACTCGAGCGTTAGAGCCCTCTAGATAACAATTCATTCTCGTCCATCCATTTTGCAACATGGGCCATCATTTCTAGTTTAGGGCTCATACTTAACCATATAATGAATTAATCAATCTAATTACGCACTCTATTACTTTATGCATTTATTTGATTATGATAAACATGCTAACACTTTATTTTTATTTTGAAAAGTTTTATTTTTCCTTTAAAGGTTGCCTAGCATTGAACATTGTTTTGGCTGCGAATCTGCATAAAGGACGGGCTATAATGGCAGACCGTTTTGAAGAATTCAATACCGGTATGGGACTATTGCAAGCACGAAATGATGGAACCAAGGCAAATGTGGTGCAAAGGAACATGTTGGTTAATCTGGGAAGCACTTTTAACCTTCTTCCAAATACAACCTCCACTTCTAGCTCAAACCAAAATATTTGCTTAACCGTATCTCCTTACCCAACTCCTACTTATACAATCTCTCCACAAATACCAATAACCTACAATCCCAATCAAGTCACAATGATTCTTAATACCGAACTTCCTATAGTCACAACTCCATTTGAGAAGGACAAGCAAAACCAACTAGCTGTATGTTCGTATAAGGGACTTGAAAAATCATCACAACATATTTGCCGTGAAAATTTGGAAAAAGAACTCCTTGATTTGAAGAAAGCCATTGGAGAAGAATTACAATCAAGAAATTATCAAAGTCTTAGATATGAAGACTTATGCCTGCAGCCGGATGTAGAACTCCCACCAGGATACCAAGTGCCAAAGCTTAATACTTTCGATGGAAAGGGAAATCCCATTGCTCATTTAAAGGACTACTGTAGCAGATTACTTGGTATCGGGCACAATGAGGCCATTCGAATGAAGTTATTTATCCAAAGTTTATCAGGACATGCACTTGTTTGGTACACAAAACAAGATTTTAGGAAATGGCGCACGTGGGATGATATGGCTCACGATTTTGTAAAGCAATATGAGTTCAACCTTGGAGTCGATCCAGACATGCATAGCCTATACAAAATAGAGAAAATGCCACATGAATCTTTTCAGGATTATGCAATCCGGTGGAGAGTTGAAGCTTCAAAGGTGCACCCTCCGCTATCCGAGAAAGAGTTGATCTCAATCTTCATTGACATTCAAAATGGCATATATTATGAAAAGCTAGCTACTGCGAACGTGCGTAATTTCTCAGACTTGATTAGAGTCGGGGACTTCCTAGAAAGAGGCATCAAAGAAGGAAAGATTAACATGCAGACCATCAATCATGCTTTACAACCAGAGATGCCAGAAAATTTGAAAGGTAAAGAGAAGAATATGCCTCAGTTGCCATGACTATGCATCAACCACAATGCCATCATGATCACCAGCTCTTGCAAAATCATGCAATCTCTAATGCCTGCAACGTGCATCTCCAGCCTCCTCGCCAACAAAGCATTCACCATCAACATCATCAAGCACAAGTCGTTTCTCACCAATCCAAGAAAGGAAGCCCCGCAACTTCACACCTTTGACTGAATCAATCTCTAGCATATTCGCTCGATTGAATGCCTCGGGAATTATGCAACCAAGAAAAGGAAGGATATTTGACCCATCGCATCCATTATTCGACCCTTCCAAGTATTGTGCTTATCATTCAAACGCTCAAGGTCATGGCACAGAAGAATGCCTAGCATTAAAGCATAAGATTCAGAATATGATTGATGCTAACAAATTGCAAGTACACCTACCAGTTGGAACAAACATGCCAAATGCAACTAGCAACAACACAAGCAGTACACCAAGTGTGGTTGGGCATCCAAAGAAGAAACGTCGTCTGAACATAGGGCAAGACTAGTTTGCCCTACCTTGTTGGAATTATCATTTTGCCGCTATCACTCTATGAGTTGCTATTTTTTTGGTAATCATGCCTCGCTTTTGTAATGAACTACGTTCAGACCTGATTCCCATTTAAGAGGGGATACGTAGGCAGCCCTATGGGTTCGGTCTCATCATAATAAAAATTCTATTTACCTCAAAAAGCCAAAATCGGGGCAGATTTTGCAGAAGGATCCTCATCAATCGGCAAAGCAGAAAATGAAATTTCGAGCTACATAGTTGTTACAAGAGCAACAACAATTTCCAGAATGCCATGGCAACAAGTTGCAGATTCAAAGCCAAACTTTGACGTTCAATGCAAGGCAACCGCTTTATTTTATACTAACAAATTTTCTTTGAGTAATGCAAGGGCATATTTTAGTTATTCTCGAACATTACATGCTATCGCAAAGCTCATCATCAAGTCAAAAGCCGCAAAGTTCATGCAAAGCAAAGGATAACGCCAAGCAAGCGCAAACCAAACTTTGAAACTTACAATTTGTCTTTGAGTACAGGATTTATTAATAGCAAAGCTTCAGCATGAAGATCCAACGATTGTTAGTATTGCACTAGGAATAATAACTTCTACAAAGGAATTTCATCAAGCTCTCTGCATCGCACCATTTGCTATCACAAAATCATTGCACCAAGCTCTTCGCATTGCACCATCAATATATGTTACTTCGAAGTAACCATGCCAAGCCCTTCGCACAGCATTATACAACTACAAATCAAGCATCGCATCAAGCTTCTGCACCGCACCAATGTGATAAATGGTAAATCGAGCGACATTCATCTAGGGTTTGTCCACCTAATAATAGGACATAAGGTAGTCCGCCTAATTAATAGGACATGAGGTTGTCCGGCTGATAATAGGACATGAGGTTGTCCGCCTGATAATAGGACATGAGGTTGTCCGCCTGATAATAGGACATAAGGTAGTCCGCCTAATTAATAGGACAAGAGGTCGTCCACCTAATTAATAGGACATGAGGCCGTCCACTTGATTAATAGGACATAAGATTGTCCGCCTTATAATAGGACAAAAGGTAGTCCGCCTGATAATGAGACATGAGGTAGTTCGCCTGATAATAGGACATGAGGTAGTCCGCCTGATAATAGGACATAAGGTAGTCCGCCTGACAATAGGACATAAGGTAGTCCGCCTGATAATAGGACATGAGATAGTCCACCTAATTAATTGGACATGAGGTCGTCCGCCTAATAATAGGACATTTATGCATTAATATTTATGTTTATCCGCCTTAATTTGAGTTTTAAGCATGCTTGCCTTTAATATGATATTTAGGCTTGTCCGCCTTCAATAGGACATTTATGCATTCAGGCTTATCCGCATTTAATTGAATTTTCAGCACACTTGATTCTTTAATATTTAGGCTTGTCCGCCTTTAATAGGACATTTATGCATTAAACATTTAGGCTTGTCCGCCTTCAACAGGGCATTTATGCATTAAAATTTATGCTTATCCGCCTTTACTTGGATTTTTTAAGCACGCTTTATGATATATAGGTTGTCCGCCTGAACAACAGGACACTTTAGCACATATTCGCATGTTTTTTATTAATTTATTTTTGACCTTGACGGTCATGCTTTTAGTGTTATTTTAGAAATGTACTATTATCATAAATCATTGCAAAGCACATTTATAAACTGCATGTTATTGTTGAAAATTATTATTGGGATAAAGCTACATTTTTATCAAATCATTTTGGCCGACTAGGCCGTATTGTATAAGTAAACGTCCAAAATGTGTCATTTTCATAAGATTATTTTACAGCATATCGCATTTCAATATCTACTATACTGATGAATTTTTCCTGCAAGAAATATAGTACAACATAGCGATCAAGCCGAGCTATCGCAAATTATATTTTAAATCTCATAGTTTTCTTTGAGTGCAAAATTTACTAATATTAAACTTTAGCATGTAATTTTTTAAATTATTGGCACCGCTCCTTGTAAATGCACTGCATCAAGAGCTTCGCACCAAGGATATTCGCTACTGCACCAAGCTTTTGCATCGCTCCCTGAATATTATTATTATAACTCTAGCATCGGATCAAGTTTTATGTACCATATCAATCTCTTAGCACTGCATCATATCAATCTTTATAATTAAAAATAAAGCACTACATATCAAGCTTGTCCACCTTCAAATAGGACATGTCAGGCTTATCCGCCCTCAAATAGGATATATTGGGTCCATCCGCCTTCAAATGGGATATATAGGGTTTGTCCGCCCACAAATAGGATATATCGGGTCTATCCGCCCTCAAACAGGATATATCGGGTTCATCTTCCCTCAAATAGGATATATCGGGTCCATCCACCCTCAAATAGGATATATTGGGTCTATCCGCCCTCAAACAGGATACATCGGGTCAATCCGCCCTCAAATAGGATGTATCGGGTCTATTCGCTCTCAAATAGGATATATCGGGTCAATCCGCCCTCAAATAAGATATATCGGGTCAATCCGCCCTAAAATAGGATGTTGAAGTTAATTCTTCCTCAAAAGAATATTTAATTTATTTTGACCCGAGTGGTCCCGCTTGCATAAACATTGCCAGAATATATCTTTTATAAATCATTGTCCAATGCATTTATTTTCATAAGCTAAATTTTCTTTATGGTGTTGCAATCATAAAATATATCACCATAAAATTATATCTTTTGTGCTTGCACAATAAATTCGCATTTCTTATGAATTGACGTGTAAATATTACTTCCATAAGATTACTTTTATGGAATATTGCATCTTATTTCCTAACTATTGTTTTAGCATTTTTAAGCTTTGCAGGAAATATAGCGCAACGTGGAACTATATCTTAGCAGTGAACTGGGGCAGTTTGTTGGAGAGGAATACCAAACTCTCCAACAAAGGTCAAGGATCTACTTCGAACTGCACTCAACTCAACTCTCGAAATTCTTAACCAAATAATTTTTTGTCAAATATCGTTCTTTCAACCATCGTACCTAGTGTCTATATAATTCAATACTGGGGCAGCATTTTAGGATCTGCATCAATAGTTGAGTCCTACCCAAGGATACCATATGCCTTGAACTACATATGGCCTGATTCTCCCGAGATATGTAGGCAACTCGAAACCGGAGTTCGGCCGCAATAATTTCTTTTTGTTTTTGTCCCCATTGTCCAATTTCAATCTTGAGGGTCGGGACAAAATTGGCGACTAAGTCAATATTTCTTTGTCCGAAAACTCTTTCATCGTCTCCGGTCAAAGAGGGGCAGCTGTTGACATCCAATTTTGACCCTCCTTTTTTCCAAAATATTTTTTTAAACTTCTAATATTACTAATAATTTAAGAATAATTATTTCACATTTATTATCCCAAGATAGACCTAATTAGTATCATTATTTTTGCTATTTTTTATTTATTCTATTATTATTATTATTATTATTATTATTATTTCCATTTGCAAAAAAAAGTATATCATTTTCTTTTATTCAATTAAATAGTAATATTTCTTTAATCCTACGGTTTGTAAATACTTGTTCCAAGAACATTATAGTTCTATACATATCAATTAGTGTAAAGGCTATTTTTATATGTTCACATAATGTAGTATAATATAATATGATTATTAGAATATTTTATAAAAATTAGAAGCCCAAACAAAGATAGAGAAGAATGAGATTCGACCCTTTTGATAGCCCAAGCAAGGTCCAAATTTAATTGTTTAAACTAATCCAAAATCAAATCCATAACCAAACAAATCGGTCAACAAAAGTGACCCAGGCAATTTGAAGCTCACAAATAAGCCTACACCTGCCTAGCCCATCACATAGAACACTCCGGATCTTTATTCTTAGCCATCCAATCATAATGATCCAATGAACCCCCTTTGCTCCTTAAATAATAAACAATATTATTTCACAAACACTCTTACATATACTAGCAACGTTCTTCTTTTCTTTTTGACCAAATGTCAAAATCTCCTTCATTACCGTACAAATTTGGTTTCACCATTTTGGTGCAAATTTATTCTTTTAACATCTCTTCAATCAAGACCCCACCATATTTCCTCACTTTTCAAGACCTTTTCCTTTCAAGATTTTTGTCCTTTTGTGGTTTAAATTTCAAATATTGCATAACAATTAAATTTTCCAATCTACTTTACAGACCAAAAATCTTTCCATTTTTCAACAAGAGATTTCTTTTCCCCTTTTCCAAAATTTCTCTCTCACACGTGAATTGCTACTTTCTTCCAACTTTCTCTTTCCTTCTTTATGATCTTGCTCTCTTTCTCAATACAGGGAGAGGGTACCTTATTTTTTTTCTTAACTCTTGCCTGCCACCATTGCTGACCACCTCAGGTCATCAGAACAGCTATTTTATCCATTTAAATTTCAATTCACACAAGAGGAACCCTAACTTAATCTTTTTCTCTATAAATACTTGGATTGAAATTTTTTTGGAGGACGGCTGGCCATCTTCTCCTCTCTAAAAAAAATCATTCTTTTCCTATTAGCTATCACCTAAAGAAAAGCTTTAATTTCAACACTTCTACTATTTCTATTTAGTATTTTCCATAGCAGAAATTTGGTTATGCTTTACTTACTCTAGGAAAGTCTGCTTTTGTTCGAGAGGGAGGAGTAAAGTCGAGATTGAAGTTCGATAGTGCGTTAAGACCCGCCCCAGTTCACTGCCTTGCTAGAGGTCAGTGATTCTTCATTTCTTTTTTTTGAAGTTTTAAATATGCCTATGGTTCTATAGATATGTTCAGAAAGTTTTGTTAATTCTCTTTGATTTTTGGTTGTTCTATATATCATAAAGAATAGATCTTTGGCATATTCTCTAGCTAATCTTTGATGTCGCTCGAATTCAAATTCTTCGTTAGAAACTGGTTGTTGTATTTTTTAACTAAGACTTGACTTGCTGTCCATGTTGTAAAAAATGATATTCTTAGAAGATTTATTATGGCTATACCTTATTAAAATATGACTCACAAATATTTTGATGAAATAAGTGAATAGAGTGTGCGTGTCTAATTGTATAAGCTATCCAATTGTATCAAAGCATATGAAAAATCAAAATATATGCTGCTATAGTCTTAGATCCACAAATAATATTAACACATTTTCTCTCTTCAGCAAACCAGGTATCATGTATATAGGAAACATTCTTGTGCTATGACGTGTATATGTTATGCTTTGAAAAATCACATATGTATGTGTTATGTCTTTGACCGGGAAGATCTTTTATCCATCAATGTAGTTTTATAAATAATATAAGACCTTGCTTTGTTAGAGTCCCGGTCCTCGCGTACAAAAAACTTATGATTTTGGACAAGTCTTGTGGAAATCATAGATTATTTCTTGTTAATTTTGAGGATGAATTTATGTTATCCTTTTGGCCCATCGATTTTTGAAGCATAGATGAATTTGTGTTCGAATCTTGTAGTAACGTGTTAGGATTCTTATATGAGAATCTAAATTTTGTATTAATTTTAAAATGTGATTTGTGTATTAGCGATGTGGCTTTATATCTTGCCTTATTGTCGTTAGTGTGAAGCATGCTTTTAGAACATCATACTGATTATCCGTCTTTAAATAAAATATAGTGCTTGACTCAAGAAACTATTTACAGTGAAATGTGAAACCATTGGCATGAAATTTTTAGTTAGTTCACAGGCTACTGCCATTAAATAACTATATACTTTTATTTCTTATTTTTGTGGGATTTCTCTATGCACGATCAAGATTTCAAGGTTTCTTTTTAATTTTTCTTTTGTTCTTTCTTTTACATGTGCACTTGGAGCAACCCTTGGAGTCTTAATATGAGACACTTCTCCACTATTCGAGCATGGAGTCATCGCATTATGTACCATCCTCCTATACCACACCCGATAGCAAGAAAACAAGTGAAACCCTTGGGAGCGCCTATGGCGTTCTTATTCTTCATTTATTATGTGTTACATTTATTGTTATTATTGCTGAATAACTTGTGTTTTGGAATTTATCTCAAAGTGTGAGATTGTATTTAATTAAGATTTAACAATGGAGTCATTTTAACTATAAAGATTTTTGTGTCTTGATATACCGGTACTACCTATAGTACACTTTTTTATAAAACTTTTGCATATGTTATTTAACGAATGCTATCACAACATTTTACATAAAAAAAAATACTTAATGCATTAGACCACCGAAGTAATAATTTTAAATCAATTTATTATGGAATCAAGTTAGACATTTTAAATCAATTTCTTAATGGCATCGGGCTAAATATATTCTGAGTCTAAAAATGATTATGCAGTTTCTTTCGTATTTCAAGAGTTCAAATTGATTTTAATTTTATCCACTTAAAATAGTTTTAAGAATTAGAAACGTTAAATTTTCACCACTTTACAATTTGAGGATTGCTCACTGTTTTGAAAGTCTTTTCAAGGCAATGTAACAAATATTTTATCCTATATATGTCTGATTTTTTTTAATATAATTTTAGTTATTAATTAACCTAAGTTTGACCGGTTAATCGTAGTTTACGGATCATATAGGGTGCCTTAATAACCTTCCCTATAGGATTAATTAGAACCCTAACCCATACTCTTAACACTACGCAGACCATATAAAACAGAGTTATTTTAAGCACTATTTAGCTAAAATTGGTGTCCTAATTCACCGTTAAAGAATTAGGTGGCGACTCTCTTAATTAATTAAACCTTCAGAATTACCCATATTGATTTCAAGGCCGTTGGAAGGCCTCCCCTCCTCCTCTAGACGAGACAAGTGGTCCGCCACTTGATTTTCACTCCCTTTCCGGTCCACAATCTCTAGATCAAATTCTTGGAGAAGAAGCACCCATCTCATCAATCTCGCTTTGGAATCCTTCTTTGTCATTAAGTACCGGAGGGCGGCATGATCGGTATGGATTATCACTTTCGCCCCCATAAGATAAGGACGAAATTTCTCCATGGAAAACACAATGGCTAACAACTCTTTCTCCGTGACGGTATAATTCTGCTGGGCTTTATTCATTGTTTTGCTTGAATAATACACTGGGTGGAACATCTTGTTGAGCCGTTTACCAAGTACTGCACCTACCGCCACATCACTAGCATCACACATTAGTTCAAAAGGCAAGGTCCAATTGGGTGCGGTGATTATAGGAGTAGTTGTCAATTTATGCTTTAACAACTCAAAAGACTCCATGCATTTCTCATCAAACACAAACTTTGCATCTTTCTCCAAAAGTCTACACAACGGGTTCACAATCTTGGAAAAATCTTTGATGAACCGCCGATAGAAACCGGCGTGCCCAAGAAAACTCCTCACACCCTTAACAGAGTTGGGTGGAGGGAGCCTTGAGATGACTTCAATCTTTGCCTTGTCGACCTCAATACCATCTTTTGAAACCTTGTGCCCCAAGACAATTCCTTCTTTCACCATAAAGTGGCACTTTTTCCAATTAAGCACCAAGTTGGTATCTTCACACCTAGCCAATACACGGTCCAAATTTGACAAGCAATCATTAAAGGAATCTCCGACTACACTGAAATCATCCATAAAAATTTCAAGAATATCTTCCACCATATCGGTGAAAATTGCCATCATGCACCTCTGAAACGTGGCTGGGGCATTACACAATCCGAATGGCATTCAAGAGAAGGCAAAAGTGCCATAGGGACATGTAAAGGTGGTCTTCTCTTGATCTTCCGAGGCAATGAGGATTTGATTATACCCCGAATAACCATCCAAGAAACAATAATAAGCTCTACCCGCCAAGCGATCCAACATTTGGTCCAAGAACGGCAATGGAAAATGATCTTTTCTTGTCACCTTGTTAAGCTTTCTATAATCCATACAAACTCTCCAACCCGTAACAGTACGAGTAGGAATTAGCTCATTCTTTGCATTGGTGATCACGGTCATACCACCTTTCTTGGGAACACATTGGACCGGGGAAGTCCAAGAACTATCCGAGATTGGGTACACCACACCAGCATCCAACCATTTTATGATCTCTTTCTTGACGACCTCTTGCATAGCCTCGTTTAATCTTCTTTGATGCTCCAAGGATGGGCGAGCATTCTCCTCCAATATAATTTTATGCATGCAAAACGCGGGGCTTATTCCCCGAATGTCCGCCAAAGTCCAACCAATCGCACGCTTCCTTTTTTGTAGAACCGCCAAAGTGGCATCAACCTGCAAGTTAGTCAAGCAAGAAGAAAGAATGACTGGCAAAGTGAAATTTGGACCCAAGTACTCATACCTGAGGTGAGGAGGAAGTGGTTTCAACTCCAACACCGGTGGTTCTTCAATCGATGGCTTTGTAGGAGGGGTTTTTCGGTTCTCAAGATCCAATGATAACTTCCTTGGCTCATAGGAGTATGAGCCCATACCATGTAAGGCATTCACACATTCAACAAGTTCGGCATCTTCGTTGGTCTCTATATTTAGAAGTACCGCCTCAAGAGGATCCTCGACATTGATCATGGCGCTTGTGTCATCCACTATCACTGTCGTGACAATGTCCACAAACGAACACACTTCGGTGCTATTTGGTTGGCGCATGGATTTGCACACATGGAAGATCACCTTCTCATCACCGACTCTAAATGTCAATTCACCGGCTTCAACATCCACAAGCGCTTTCCCGGTAGCCAAGAATGGCCTACCAAGAATAATAGGCACCTCAAAATCTACTTCACAATCAAGTATGACAAAGTCGGCTGGTAAAATAAACTTGTCAACTCTCACTAGCACATCATCAATGATACCTAAAGGCCTTTTCATAGAACGGTCCGCCATTTGCAACCTCATTGATGTTGGACGAGGTTGTCCAATACCCAAGGTTTTAAAGACGGAGTATGGCATGAGATTAATACTAGCACCCAAATCACAAAGTGCTTTGGCAAAATTGGCACACCCGATAGTACAAGGAATAGTAAAGGCTCCGGGATCTTCTAACTTGGGAACCATGGAATGAACTATGGCACTCACTTGGTGAGTCATTGTTATTGTTTCACAATCTATTGACCTCTTCTTCGTCACCAAATCCTTCATAAACTTTGCATACCCGGGCATTTGTTCAAGTGCCTCCACCAATGGCACATTAATGGTTAGGCTCTTCATCATCTCTATGAACTTCTTGAATTGATTATCTCCTTTTTGCTTTGCCAATCTTTGAGGATACGGTGGAGGAGGCCTTGGCAAGGGTGCCTTGGCCTTTGGAATAGATGGCTCGGGAATGTCAATAATGTGTTCCCTAGACGGGTTCACGGTATCTTGAGATTCAATCCCGGCCTCATCCTCAATTTCAATCCTCACATCATTTGTTGCTAAAGGTTCATCAACCACATGGTCATCATTCACTTGCATGTCATCATCATTCAAACAAGCTTCCGCATCCACAACTCGATTCTCATTTGAGGCATTTACAACACCGCCTCTTCCACTTCTAGTTGTCACGGCCATCACATGATTGTTCCCTCCCTTCGGGTTCACCACCGTGTCACTTGGTAGTGCACCTTTAGGTCGGGAGTTCAAAGATTGAGAGAGTTGGCCGATTTGCACTTCCAAATTCCGGATTGAAGTATTATGAGAAGCTAATTGTGCATCCGATTCTTGATTCTTCCTCATCATTTGCTCGAACATGCTTTCAATGCGGCCCATATCATTGCCCGAAGAACTTGATCCTTGTGAATGGAAAGGGGGTGGATTGTTGGGTTGTTGGTACATGGGAGCTCTTTGAAAACCTTGCCCCCGATTGTTGTTGTTACCACCGTTGTTCCACCCTCCTTGATTGTTATTGTTCCCCCAATTGTTATTGTTGCCACTCCAATTTCCACCACTATTTCCTTGATTGTTCCAATTATTGCCTTGATTGTTCCACTCTCCACCATCATTCCTATTGTTGTTATTATTCCAATTGCCTCTTCCTTGATTGTTCCCCCAATTGCCTTGGGAACGCCATTGTTGGTTGTTTAGGTTTCCTCTATTGCCTTGGAAATTGTTCACATATTGACAATCCTCATCTTGATCGTCAAAACCATCATTAGAAAACCCACCATCATTGTTGTTCTCATTTTGATCATATTGGCTTTGTTGCGCTTGTTGACCTCTATTCCTTCTTTTCAACATCGACACATTCTCCATAGAATTCACTTGGCGCGGATTTTTCACTTGTTGAAGTTGAGCTTTCGCCAATTGATTCATGGTAGTAGTGAGCTCGGAAATGGCTTGTCCATGGTCATGCAACTCTTTATGTAGATGAATAACATTCGGGTCTCCTTGAGGGACATTCGCCCGACTTTGCCATGCCGAAGAAGTGTCGGCCATTTGATCCATTACTTCACATGCTTCCTCCAAAGATAACTTCATGAAATTGCCTCCTGCTAGTTGGTTCACAATGCATTGGTTCGCCGTGTTGATCCCCCTATAAAAAGTTTGTTGAACCATAGCATCGGTCATATCATTGTTCGGGCACTCTTTCACCATGGTCCGATATCTCTCCCAAATTTCATGCAATGGCTCCGTTGGTTCTTGCTTGAAGGCTAGAATCTCATCTCTCAATGTCGCCATATGAGTTGGGGAAAAGAACTTGGCAATGAACTTATCCGCCAATTCGTCCCATGTAGTGATAGAATGATTCGGCAATCTCTCCAACCAATCTAGCGCCTTACCCCTCAATGAAAAAGGGAAAAGTCGCAACCGCAAAGCATCTTCGGACACATTGGTTTGCTTGCTTCCCCAACAAGTATCCATGAACCCCTTCAAGTGCTTGTAGGCATTTTGATTTGAGGCACCCGTGAAATACCCTCTTTGCTCCAATAGTGTCAACATCACATTTGTAATTTGGAAATTCCCTGCCCGGATTCGGGGAGGAACAATGGCACTAGCATATCCTTGGTTTGTCATTGCTCTTTGCGCAACCCTTGGCGGTGGCGGAGGAGGGTCTGGAATTTGGGCTTGTTGATTAGCATTTCGAGGCCTTCGTGGTATATTGAGGCCATGAATAACTTCATCTCAGGTATATTGACTTGTATGTACGGTCAGAATTAAAATTCAGGAAGTTTGGAGTTAAATCTAAATGGAAATTCTCATTTTGAAAGCTTAAAGTTGAAGAAATGAACTAGGATTGGAAATTTGAGTAAATGACCTCGGAATTGGGATCTAAAAGTTCCAGCATGCTCGTATGATGATTTTGAACTAGGGCGTATGTTCGGATTTGGTTTTTGATAACCCGTGAGCATTTCGGCGTATATGGTGGAAGTTAGTATTTTAGAAAAATTTCATAAATTTGGGTTGGAAGGCATTTTAGAGTTATAGATGTCCATTTGGGATTCCGAGTCTGGGAATAGATCCGTATGGTGATTTTGGAGTTGGGAAAGCGATCGGAAGTGAATTCGGATGTCCGGAGGTCATTTTGAAGTCATTTGGCTAAATATAGGAATTTGAAGGTTTATGAGAAAATTCGACCGGAAGTGAAAATTTTGATATCGGGGTCAGAATGCGATTCCGAAAGTTGGTACAAGTCCGTAATGTCGAATGTGACTTGTGTGCAAACTTTGAGTCAATTCGGATCGATTTTGGTAGGAAAAGGGACAATTAATCTCTTTAAGGAAAGCTTAAGTTGGAAAAGTCAACCCAACGTTGACTTATGAGTTAGAGGGCTCGGAACTGAATTCAGATGATTCGGTTAGTTTCGGGGGATGATTTAAGACTTAGGAGTGCAATCGGAAGTAATTTTGGAGGTCCGGTGAAGAAGTTAGCCTATTTTGGCGAAGTTGGAATTTTGGTGGAATCCGATCGATAGGTGATATTTTGATCCGGGAGTCGGAATGGAATTTCAACAGTTGCAGTAGCTTCGTTAGGTGATTTTGGATATGTCTGCAAATTTTCAGGTCATTCGGACATCGTTTGGTCGGGTTTTTGATCGAAAGTGTATTTTCGGAAGTTTTTGGAAACTTAGGCCTTGATTTGATGAAAATTGATGATTTTGATGTTATTTCGGTGATTTGATCACTCGAGCGAGTTCGTGTGATGTTTTAGAGTCAATGTGCATATTTGGTTTGGAGCCCCGAGGGCTCGGGAGTGTTTCGGAGGTGTCTCGGAATAATTCCGGACTTAGAAAATGGGCAGAAAATGCAGAAAAATCTGCGTGAACAGTGACCATGAACAGTATCCATAAATAGTGTCCATGAACAGTGTCCGTGAGCAGTGTCCGTGAACAGTGTTCGTGAATAGTGCCGGACAGAATATATTTGAGGTCCGAAAATATATTGCCATTTTTGACGATTTGGAGCTCGGATAGGGCGATGTTTCGTGGGATTTTTGGAGAGAACAATGGGGTAAGTGTTCTTAACTCAATTTTGATGGTATAACTCGAATCTATTGCAAGTTTTAGTGTTTAATTTGAGAATTTTTGTTGAAAAGGGTAGAAAACCCTCTTGGATAGAAATAGTGATTTAAGGGGACAAATGAACTCCAATTTTTGTGAATTTGGTATGTACGGACTCGTGGAGAGACGAGGATTCCGGAAATATAAATTTCGAAATTTTTCGAGATGTGGGCCCGGGGCTCGGGTTTTGTCAATTTCGTGATTTTTGATATTTTTCGAGTTCTTTCGATTGGGTTATGTTCCATTAGCCTATTTTGATATATTTGTACTGATTTTGGCTAGTTTGACGTGCGTGGATGCCGGTTCGAGGAGCTAAGGCGTCGCGGGCATGAAGCTTCTACCGGTTCGAGGTGAGTGGTAGTAGTAAACAATGTACTGAGGGTTTGAAACCCCGTACTAGCACTTCACAGTGCTATATTGAGATGAGACACGCGTTCTCTGACGGACGTAGTGACATTGTGATTGAGGGTTCGGACTTGGTCCTTCCCGGCTAATAGAATACTGTGTTTTATGACTGTTAATGAGATTATAACTATACAATTGGGCTAATAGCCATGTTTGGGACCTTGTGCCGATCTGTAGAGCATTAGGAAATCTGTAGAGCTAGGTGACCCTGATATCGTGTTGGAAACATAAACTCAGCCGCAGCTCTAGCTGTATAGCATAATATGAGCCCGTACTAGATGTGTACATTGAGAGAGATTATCTAGGGTGGAATTCCCTGTTCTAGGCTGAGCAGACCTGAAAGGCCAAGTCTATACCGATTGAGATGAGATAGGGTCAAGGACCCACTGTGAGATGTTATATTGGGCCTGAAAGGCCAAGTCTATATTGACTGAGACAGGGTCAAGGACCCACTGTGATATATTATATTGGGCCTGAGAGGCCAAGTATATATTGACTGGGATAGGGTCGAGGACCCATTATGAGGTAGTATGTTCGAGGACCCGTTATGAGGTATTATATATATATATATACCTATATAGGATCGGGCTGCACGCCGCAGCAGTATATATATTGGATCGGACTGCACGCCGCAGTAGTATACATGTAATATACATGTAATATACATGTGGGACGGACTGCACGCCGCAGTATTATTGCGCTTGGGCTGTAGGAGCCCCTTCGGAGTCTGAGTCTGCACACAGTGAGCACTGGTGTATATGATGGGATCGGGCTGCACGCCGCAGCAGTATAGAGATATATACATATATATATATTGGATCGGACTGCACGCCGCAGTAATATTTGTGTGGATCGTGCTGCACGCCGCAGTATTATAGTGCTTGGGCCTAGGGAGCCCCTCCGAAGTCTGTATACACCCCCAGTGAGCACCGTCGACGTTAAATGGAGCGGGCTGCGCGCCGCAGCGGTATATGTATTGGAGCGGGCTGCGCGCCGCAGCATTATACTTATTCATATTCATATATATACTGAAATATTTATATGTTATAGATAGATGTATATGTCTCCATATATTGAGATGGCTGTATACCGTAATGGTACGAGCGAGGATGTGGTTAGTATGGGACCTAGATGAGATAGATGTGGACTGGAGATCGGAGTACTCATTATAGTGATGACTAACCTGTGGGGGTTGCCTTAGAACTGTTTAGTGATAGTACAGGAGTTCTTATTTTCAGTTATTGTTTATTATTGTTACTCACTGAGTTGAAATATACTCACCCCACTCCCCCGCATTTTTTGTGTGTGCAGATATACAGGATTAGGAGGGCAGTTGAGCTATCACAACTGCTTGTGTTATCGCCATTCTATGGAGACTTCGAGGTAGCTGCCGACGTCCGCACGACCCGATATTCCTTCCTATCATTTTGTTGTCTCCATTCTGGTTAGACTTGATTTTGTAGTAGATCTCATTTGTAAAGGCTCAAACTTGTGACGCCACGATTTGGTTGTGACTGTGTTCTTGTATTTCAGTTGTACACTTCTTGATTTGTTATGAAAATAGGCTAATCACGCCGATTAATCAGTATTAATTATACTTGGTTGGTTTAATTGGATAAGATGGTCGGGCTTGCCTAGCAATGTGTTGGGCGCCATCACGACCGGGGTTTGGGGTCGTGACAAGTTGGTATTAGAGCCTAGGTTAACAGGTCTCGCGAGTCATGAGCCGGTTGGTAGAGTCTCGTGGATCGGTACGGGGACGCCTGTACTTATCCTCGGGAGGCTGCAAACCTTTTAGGAAAGCTTCAAATTCTTGAAATTCTTATCGTGCGTACTTGATTCAGTTTGAGGTATGATTCTTGAAATTCCTTCTACACGTTGATGTGCGCACTCGAGTGCTTAGTGATAAATTTGCCTTGATGGCTTATGATTTCTCGATTAAGGGCGAGATGTAATCTCCGTAAGTTTTATGTTGGGCCGGCCTGAAAGACTTGAGGCCGAATCTTTGCCTATGGCTTGAGCACCGAGGTGCTAATTTTACGAGCTGGTATTATGAACTTGTATGTTTAGTATTGTCCCCGATTGTGGGAATGGCGGCTAGATAGCTATGTAATGAGTATGTTGGTACTGTGTGTGAGCACGTGATTTTTGCCCTATATTAAGGAAAGAAAATGTTCTTACTTGGTGGAATAGCCCAGATAATGGAGGGTTGAAATGTATTTTCTATGTGTTATGATTCAAATAGGTGAAACACATGTCCACGTATCAATTTTGATAATATAATACAGGTGGTATTGAGATTAATGTTGTTGATATACATTGTGATGCTTTGTCAATTTGTGGACGTGTTGTTAGGATGATTTTGGTGGTTCTCTGGCAGGTGGATAGGCCAAATTACAAAGGAAACTCTGCCGAAATTTTTGGAAAATTTGGGACTTAGAAAGATTTCTGTCACCTTAAGAGAGTGGGCTTATTGGTGGTGTGTGTATAAATGCAAGAATTGCAGAAGGGTTAAGGTCTCTGATGATTCGAGTCTCTGTCAAGGCTTGTAAATGACTTGAGTTTAATCTCATTGTAACATTTCAGCATAACTTGAATAATAATGATATGAGTGGTTAAAAGTGCTTTGATGAATGGCTTCGAGCCAAGTTGGGGAGGTTGCTATTAAATAACTAATTGCACGGTTGTACGCTATGCGGGCACTGTCTTTAAGTATGTTGGGAAAATTCTGACAAGGTTATGGTGCTTCGTAGATGTGAAGAAATACTAGGATGTTTTGAACTACTGTTGGTAAGGAATGTTCGGTGTATAGAAAAGAAAGATAGTTAATTGGATCCGTATGTAATCATGTTCTGCGGTGTCAGAGTTCTATTAAGGCCCGAGTGGTTCTGTTTAATAAGGCGGTTGAATTATAACTGGTTAAGGGTGAATGACGCCCGAGAATAGCCTTGCGGTGTTCAAGATTTACGCTTGCAACAGTCATGTGCCTTAAGACTGTGTACGTGGCTAAAGATCGTGGTTTCAAAGACCGTGGTTATTTTTGTTATGTTATGGGGATGATGAGATTCTTAGTATCCGTATTGAAAGGTAATGATAACAAATTCAAAAAAATCGCTGGAAGTTCTTCAAAATAAAGTATTGTAGAAGGTGGTACTCGGGGAAACATTTGAGAGAGTATTCAGCGGCCCGTGAGCCTTAGACCGTGTGGTCTTGTGTACGAGTCTTGTGTGGTAAAAAGGGTTGAGGCATTGTCGTGCTACAGTAAAGACTGATATGAAATTAAAGATGAATCAGAAAGGAAACTAGGTAAATGGAACAATTTGTTAATAAACCAGAATGGTATGAAAAGGAATACGATTAATTCCTAGTATGTGGTTGAAGTAATGAGTCTTGAAGATATTGTGCAGCAAAGCTCTTGAGTGCTGGCAGTTGTGTAACTTGATATGGGTATAAGGACTCAGTCCTGGCGGTTTAACTTATGCAATGTAAATTAGGAGAAAGAGTTTATGATGTGTTTTACCGTGGTTTGAAAATGAGTGCATTTTTCCTGTTGATATGTAAGGCTTGGAATGGGTAATGAGTTTTCTCTATATGGGATCATGAAAGTCCTTGACTAGTTGAGTGCGCCGATGTTTGCGGCGGAGGAAAGGGATATGAATTTCCATGTTGTCTTAGTGTGATATGGTATACGCGATATGTTATGGAAAGTTGATAATGGCATATTCAAGATTTTGAGATCAGTTCATAATATATGGGAAGTCAATAAAATTATTGAGCAGCGCGGACAGCTGCAGGTGATTTAAGAATCAATCTTCGTGGTGATTAAGGAAAATGGTACTGCCATTCTAGTAATTCGGCAGAGTATATGGTCAAAAAGGGCCAGGTAATATAAACTGATAATATCTAGTAGTGTATGGTATCCTCCTGTTGGATTGACAGTGATGATTGAGTTGTTGATGGCATAGGAAAATTTCTGAATGGCTTACGTGGTATGAATGGATATTTGATGTGTGTTATGTATTCGTACGGTGGAGTGTGGAATCAGGCATAGTGATTCATGTGTTATATATGTGTTGGAGACTAGAAGTTCTCATGATCCTGCCTATGCAGTGGTGGTATATCGTTTGTATCGGCACCGTTTAATGATTATTGGAAATTGGAAGCCCTAGTGGCTATTTTGTTACCTTATATGATGAATTTGAATGATATATGATTGTAGATTGGTTGTCATAAGCCAGGTTGTCTAGACTAATGTGATATGGACTATGTCAGAGAAATGTCACAACTGTGTGGAAGAGCGCATCAGATCATGCTCCAGCAGGGTAGATGTACCCTAGGGCCGGCGGACGGCTGGTAGGTATTGCTTTGTCAATTGGGCCTTTGTGGCGGATGTCAGTATAGAGGTATCTACCATTGATTCAGTTCCAGTATTGAGGAACTTTATCGGATGCATTTCATGTGGCCGAGCTTGAGGCTATATATATATGTTTGTTGCAATGATCAACTTGACTCGATATGCATTTTCCTTGCTAGATGTATTCGTGGATCGGGTGGCACGCCGCCACAGGTATAGTATTTGGATCGAGTGGCACGCCGCCACATGTATGGTATCAGGATCGGGTGGCACGCTGCCACAGGTATGGTATCTGGATCGGGTGGCACGCCGCCACGGGTATGTTATTGGAACCGGTTGCACGCCGCAACATTGTGATGTGGGAAATATAGCTTCCTATATGTACCTTGTATACAATACTTCCTCTCTTCTGAGGAATAGTCCGTATTGGATATCGCTCGGGGAATAGCACATCGGTTGTGCCCATACAGGATTCGATAGCATATACTAAATGTATCACCACGTGTGTGATTGATTGCTTGAGTTCAGACCTAAATATGTGTGTGGCTGACCGTTTTGAGCATTGCGACTTGAGGTGCTCCATGAGTAATAGTGTTTGGATAGAATCATGAGTTGTGGCAAGGCCACGTGATGTTATGACCTTTCGAGGAGGATTCGGGTACTCTAATTCTATGATGTGAGATGAGATCTCAATTATGTGTTGTGATGGTATTGAAGAATTTGAATTATAGCTCTTTATGTAAGTCTGTTGTCATGATTCGAGTGTGTTCAGATCATTTCTTATTGGAGCCTGTGTTTTGCTCGTCGTGGCTTAGGCCGATGAGGAGGTGTCATATTACCATTGTGGTGTGTTATAATCGAAATGATCGTTGGAGTCATTAATGAGTGCGAACATACATGATTTCAGCTAGATAGAAAGGTAATATCGAGGTTTGGCTCCAAAATCCATTGTAATATCAGTCAAAAGAGAAATGGCTTCATAAATGGTGGATCTAAGGAATTGTTACGGGTTTGCCCGTGTTTTAGTTATCGTTGGCAGTATATGAAAGTGTTGGAATAAGACTTCAACTAATAAGAGGTTTCCATCAGTATTTGGGTATTGTAGGCAACTGTAGTAATAAAGAATGTTATTGTGGTCATATGAGTAAAGTTATGCGAAGTGTAAATTCAACAAAATTATGCATTAATGTTTGGGTACAACGTGTGGAGATTGATATGGTGGTCGAATGATGGAAACAGACTTGGCAGGAAATTCAGGGTGTTGGAATTTGGCCTAATGGCTTATTCGCTTGAATAAAGAATTATATCTACAAAATTATATAGCTAATATGCTCAACTAAGTAGTGGTAGCACGGGAATGTGCATGATGTGTTAAACAAGTTATTTGAGACTACATCATTGTAGTTCTCAACACATTCGAGGACGAACGTATGTTTAAGTGGGGGAGATTGTAACGACCCGACCGGTCGTTTTGAGCCCCGACGCGTCATTCAGCAGATTGAGGCCATGAACAACTTCATCTCAGGTATATTGACTTGTGTGTATGGTCAGAATTAAAATTCAGGAAGTTTGGAGTCAAATCTAAATGGAAATTCTCATTTTTGAAAGCTTAAAGTTGAAGAAATGAACTAGGATTGGAAATTTGAGTAAATGACCTCGGAATTGGGATCTAAAAGTTCCAGCATGCTCGTATGATGATTTTGAACTAGGGCGTATGTTCGGATTTGGTTTTTGATAACCCGTGAGCATTTCGGCGTATATGGTGGAAGTTAGTATTTTAGAAAAATTTCATAAATTTGGGTTGGAAGGCATTTTAGAGTTATAGATGTCCATTTGGGATTCCGAGTCTGGGAATAGATCCATATGGTGATTTTGGAGTTGGGAAAGTGATCGGAAGTGAATTCGGATGTCCGGAGGTCATTTTGAAGTCATTTGGCTAAATATAGGAATTTGAAGGTTTATGAGAAAATTCGATCGGAAGTGAAAATTTTGATATCGGGGTCGGAATGCGATTCCGAAAGTTGGTGCAAGTCCGTAATGTCGAATGTGACTTGTGTGCAAACTTAGAGTCATTTCGGATCGATTTTGGTAGGAAACGAGACAATTAATCTCTTTAAGGAAAGCTTAAGTTGGAAAAGTCAACCCAACGTTGACTTATGAGTTAGAGGGCTCGGAACTGAATTCCGATGATTCGGTTAGTTTTGGGGGATGATTTAAGACTTAGAAGCGCAATTGGAAGTAATTTTGGAGGTCCGGTGAAGAAGTTAGCCTATTTTGGCGAAGTTGGAATTTTAGCGGAATCCGATCGATGGGTGATATTTTGATCCGGGAGTCGGAATGGAATTCCGGCAGTTGCAGTAGCTTCGTTAGGTGATTTTGGATATGTCTGCAAATTTTCAGATCATTCGGACATCGTTTAGTCGGGTTTTTGATCGAAAGTGTATTTTCAGAAGTTTTTGGAAACTTAGGCCTTGATTTGATGAAAATTGATGATTTTGATGTTATTTCAGCGATTTGATCACTCGAGCGAGTTCGTGTGATGTTTTAGAGTCAATGTGCATATTTGGTTTGGAGCCCCGAGGGCTCGGGAGTGTTTCGGAGGTGTCTCGGAATAATTCCGGACTTAGAAAATGGGCCGGACTTAGAAAATGGGCAGAAAATGCAGAAAAATCTACTGTGAACAGTGACCATGAACAGTGTCCGTGAACAGTACCGTGACCAGTAACCGTGAATAGTGTCGGACGGAATATATTTGAGGTCCGAAAATATATTGCCATTTTTGACGATTTGGAGCTCGGATAGGGCGATGTTTCGTGGGATTTTTGGAGAGAACAATGGGGTAAGTGTTCTTAACTCAATTTTGATGGTATAACTCGAATCTATTGCAAGTTTTAGTGTTTAATTTGAGAATTTTTGTTGAAAAGGGTAGAAAACCCTCTTGGATAGAAATAGTGATTTAAGGGGACAAATGAACTCCAATTTTTGTGAATTTGGTATGTACGGACTCGTGGAGAGACGAGGATTCCGGAAATATAAATTTTGAAATTTTTCGAGATGTGGGCCCGGGGCTCGGGTTTTGCCAATTTCATGATTTTTGATATTTTTCGAGTTCTTTCGATTGGGTTATGTTCCATTAGCCTATTTTGATATATTTGTACTGATTTTGGCTAGTTTTGACATGCGTGGATGCCGGTTCGAGGAGCTAAGGCGTCGCGGGCATGAAGCTTCTACCGGTTCGAGGTGAGTGGTAGTAGTAAACAATGTATTGAGGGTTTGAAACCCCGTACTAGCACTTCACAGTGCTATATTGAGATGAGACACGCGTTCTCTGACGGGCGTAGTGACATTGTGATTGAGGGTTCGGACTTGGTCCTTCCCGACTAATAGAATACTGTGTTGTATGACTGTTAATGAGATTATAACTGTACAATTGGGCTAATAGCCATGTTTGGGACCTTGTGCCGATCTGTAGAGCATTAGGGAACCTATAGAGCTAGGTGACCCTTATATCGTGTTGGAAACATACACTCAGCCGCAGCTCTAGCTGTATAGCATAATATGAGCCCGTACTAGATGTGTACATTGAGAGAGATTATCTAGGGTGGAATTCCCTGTTCTAGGCTGAGCAGACCTGAAAGGCCAAGTCTATACCGATTGAGATGAGATAGGGTCAAGGACCCACTATGAGATGTTATATTGGGTCTGAAAGGCCAAGTCTATATTGACTGAGACAGGGTCAAGGACCCACTGTGATATATTATATTGGGCCTGAGAGGCCAAGTATATACTGACTGGAATAGGGTCGAGGACCCATTATGAGGTATTATATATATATACCTATATTGGATCGGGCTGCACGCCGCAGTAATATACATGTAATATACATGTAATATACATGTAATATATATATATATATATATACCTATATTGGATCGGGGTGCACGCCGCAGTAGTATATATATTGGATCGGACTACACGCCGCGGTAATATACATGTAATATACATGTGGGACGGATCGCACGCCGCAGTATTATTGGCTCGGGTCGTAGGAGCCCCTTCGGAGTCTGAGTCTGCACACATTCTCAGTGAGCACCGGTGTATATTATGGGATCGGGCTGCACGCCGCAGCAGTATAGAGATATATACATATATATATTGGATCGAACTGCACGCCGCAGTAATATTTGTGTGGATCGTGCTGCACGCCGCGGTATTATAGTGCTTGGGCCTAGGGAGCCCCTCCGAAGTCTGTATACACCCCCAGTGAGCGCCGTCGACGTTAAATACACCCCCAGTGAGCACCGTCGACGTTAAATGGAGCGGGCTGCGCGCCGCAGCGGTAGATGTATTGGAGCGGGCTGCGGGCTGCGCGCCGCAAGATTATACTTATTCATATTCATATATAAACTGAAATATTTATATGTTATAGACAGATGTATATGTCTCCATAGTCACGAGAATTACCACCCCGTTATGTTGTAAATGCATGTTTTATGATTTTATATCGGTGTTAGAGTCTATCGGGTGAGTTAGGAGTGAATTGGATTGAAAATGAGGCATATAGCCTTTTTGAAGGAGACTTGAATAAGGAAAGTCAACCCGGAGTTGACTATTTGGTTAGAGGGCTCGGAATCGAATTCGATGATTCGGTTAGTTCCGGGAGGTGATTTGTGACTTAGGGAAGCAATCGGAATTGAATTTGGAGGCCCGGTGTAGAAATAGGCTTGAATTGGCTAAGGTTGAATTTTGGCGAAATCCGAACGGTAGGTGAGATTTTGATCCGGGGGTCGGAATGGAATTTCGACAGTTGCAGTAGCTCCGTTAGGTGATTTTGGATGTGCCTGCAAAATTTCAGGGTCATTCGGACGTCGTTTGGTCGGGTTTTTGATTGAATGTGTAATTCGGAATGTTTTAAGGAATTTAGGCTTGAATTTGATGTGAATTATGGGTTTTGGTGTTATTAGACGTGTTTTGAGGATTGGAGCAAGTTCGAATAAGGTGTTAAGATGTGTTGGTGTGTTTGGATGAGGTCCCGGGGGCCTCGGGGTGTTTTCGGGTGGCTAAACGGGAGAAATTGTGGAAAAAATTGCAGGTTGTTTCTGTTGTTTCCGCTCCTGCGGAATTATGGGCGCAGGAGCGAGTCCGCAGAAGCGGACGAGGGGCGCAGGGGCGCTTGGCTCCGCAGAAGCGGACTCCTTTCCGCTGAAGCGGCATCGCTGGTGCGAGCCGGTGATCGCAGAAGCGGACGAGAAGAAAATGGGAATGGTCCGCAGAAGCGGACATTTGACTGCCTGGGCGAGTCCGCAGGAGCGGACTCTGGAGCGCAGAAGCGGATGTTTCCGCAGAAGCGGAAGTTCCATCGCAGAAGCGGAGGCGCTTAAGCGGCCCTTTTCTCGCAGAAGCGGAAGTGGCCGGCTAGGCCTGGAACCGCTGAAGCGACCCTTTGGTCGCGGATACGGGCTCGTAGGAGCGGAAAATATTCCGCAGAAGCGAAAATCGCTGTAAGTAAGTGTATGAGAAGTTAGAAAAATTTCAGAACATTTCACACATTTTGGGTCTCGGCTTTAGAGGCGATTTGGGCGATTTTGAAGAGAAACTCAAGGGAAATCATCAGGTAATCAACTATGGACTTAAACTATGATTAGTATTGGTAATATTATGCAATTATATCATGAAAATGGAGGAATTTGGGGTAATTTATGGAGGATTTAGCCCTAGGCTTGAACTTTAGAAAATCATGGTTTTGAATGGGCAAATGGAGTCCGAATTTGGTAAAATTGATATGCTTAGACTCGTATTGAGATGAGGGTTCCGAATATGTGACTTTCGTGATTTTTCGACAAGCGTACCGAAAGTCGGGTTTTGACAACTTTGGGAATTTTGATGTAAATTGAGTTGTTTTGATTGGGTGTTGTCCCATTGGCCTAATTTGTTGTGTTTCTACTGTATTTGATTAGATTCTACGCGTGCGGAGCTTGATTCTCGTGGCAAGGGCATTGCGGAGTAGTCGTCGCGCCGTATTGAGGTGAGTAATAGATGTGGGTGATGACCAGCGGGTTCGAAACCCCGGTATACCACTTTGTGACGCCGTATAGCGGCGAGACACGCACACTCTTGAGAGTGCGGGGTCGATCATGAACTGGAGACTATATATTAGTCCGACCTATTGATATTGTATTATTGGCTATTCTCGAGCCGTCGAACCTCCTTCTCGGATGGTTGCATATATATATATTGTGATAATGGCCACTCTTGAGCCGAGGAACCCCCTTCTTGGGCGGTTGAGTATACATGTGGGCCGTGAGCCAGTTATTGGATCCCGCGAGGATCGTTATCATTGTCTTATCATATAGACATGCTAGTTTACTACTAGTCCGCAACTATTTTTGTTATTATGCTAATTCCAATCTGCGGAACTTGATATTACTTGTTTTCCAGTCGAAAAATGATAAAAGAGTTTTCAAAAAAAAACTATTTTTGAGCATGCGAGGGGCAGTATCTGCATATTAGCCGACTAGTAGTGGATCGGGCCGCACGCCGCGGCGAGTATATATGTTGGATCGGACTGCACGCCGCAGTGATATTGTGCTTGGGCTGTAGGAGCCCCTCCGTAGTCTGAACCCCCACAGTGAGCACGGGTACCCAAATTGGATCGGGCTACGTGCCGTAGCGGTCATATCATGCATTGCATTGCATTTAGATACATTTGCTAGCTGTTATACTGTTTTGCTGGTACTTGATGGTACAGGTACAGTTGATGTTAATTCTGTGACAGGGTATTTGATTACAGCTTTACATAGTGCTTTATTGTGGATTTCTTATCTGCGCTGTCTTACCCTTGTTTATTACCACTGAGTCTGGCAGTACTTATTTTACTCCTTGCACCTTGTGTGCAGATCTAGGTACCTCTCAGTAGTGATCCAGTAGCTGTGCGAAGCGACATCTATGGGATATACGAGGTAGCTGCAGAGTCCGCAGGACCCGATATTCCTTCTTACTGTCTTTTGATTTTGTATTGACATTTCTTTCCGCACTTGGTATTTTTATAATCCTTTCTACACTTACGTTCAGTAGAGGCTCATGACTCTTGACCCTTCGGTCTATGGGAGTTAGTATATTTTGGGACTTGGTTTCCCCGCTGTTGGTATAAGTATTACTATTGTTTCGTATTTTGAAATGCTTAAATGGGTTAAAAAGAGCTTCTAGCTCCGTTGTTGATATTGATTGATCAGGCTGGCTTAGCAATGTGCTGGGCGCCATCACGATCGGATTTGGGGTCGTGACAAGTTGGTATCGAGCCTAGGTTTACTAGGCCTCATGAGTCTTGAGCCGGTTAGTAGAGTCTTGTGGATCGGTACGGGGACGCTCTGTACTTATCCTCGGGAGGCTGCGAACCTTTAGGAAAAATTCACTTTTCTTGAACTCTGTCGTGCGATCTTGTTGTCATGAGAACTGCTTCTATATTCTATTCTCTCGCGGATGGCGAGAACGCGAGCATCGGGACGAGGTGGACGACCTCCGTTGCCACTGTTAGAGGCCGTGGGCGCGGTCGTGCTAGAGGTAGAGGTAGGGCGGGCGAGCGATGCCAGTCGACCCGCCCGTTGTACCGACTTCGAGAGCGACCCCGGTGGTTGATGCCCCGGCCGGCCTCGGTTCGAGGCCGGACTATATCTATTGCTATTCCCGGTCTTCGGGGAGACTCTTGCTCGGATATTATCGGTGTGTTCCGGTTTGGCTCGGGCAGTTTCGGCTACCGCTACTCGTAGCGACGTCTCGGTCGGGGGGTGGTCGGCGGACCCTGCGGCTCGCACACCGGCCGGTTGTTCAGGGACTTCGGACGCCGAAGGCGGTCCCCGCTCGGGTGGTTGCACCGGTTATTCCTCCGACTGCACCAGCTCCGGCTCCAAAGCATATGGTTCGAGTTATGCCCGATGACGAGCGAGCGTCGTCTTGAGAGATTTGGCGGACTTCGACCACCCCATTTCGGTGGTGCTGAGGGCGAGGATGCCTGAGGGTTTCTTGGATAAGTGTCGAGAAGATGCTGCGTATGGCTGGTATTCTCGAGTCCGGCGGAGTTTCATTTACTACATTTCGGTTCAGCGGTCCCGCATTTGATTGGTGGGAGGAGTTTGAGAGGCGTAGGCTTGCAAGAGCAGCACCTCTCACATGGCAGCCAGTTCTCTACTCTCTTTCTAGAGAAATATGTACCTCGGTCTCGTCGCGAGGAGCTACGTCGCCGGTTCGAGTGGTTGATTCAGGGCGACATGTCTGTGACTCAGTATGAGCTTAGATTCACTCAGTTGGCTAGGCATGCCACATGGATGATCCCCACTGATAGGGAGAGGATCGGGAGGTTCATTGATGGCCTCAACTACTCTATCCGTATTCTTATGACCAGCGAGCGAGTTCTGTCATCATCGTTTGAGCAGGTAGCTGATATGGCACGCTCCATTGAGGCGGATCGTCGCCGAGAGAGAGAGGAGCGGGAGGCCAAGAGGCCTCGTAGTTCTGGTAGTTTCAGTGGTGCTCCATCTAGAGGGCATTTCCAGCAGAGCAGAGGTCGCTCATCTAGACCTTCTCATTCAGGCCGCCCAGAGCAGAGCGGAGGTTCTTATGGTCATGGTCGACAGGGGTTTCAGCAGGGTCAGTCATCACTTAGTGCCCTCCCAGCCCAGAGTGCAACACCTACTTCTCCAGCACCAGGTGCATGTTATGAGTGTGGTGAGTTTGGCCACATGAGGAGACATTGCCCTCGACTACGTAGGGGCAGGACTCAGCAGAGGGATCAGCCCTCCTCTTCAGCACCATCTCAGTCTAGTAGAGGTGGAGGTCAGTCTTCTCGTGGTCGCCCCAGGGGCGAGGAGAGATCTGGTGGAGGCCAGGCACGGTTCTATGCACTTCCTGACAGGCGTGATGCAGTTGCCGCCGATGCTGTGATTACAGGTATCATTTCTGTCTGTCACATAGATGCCTCTGTTCTATTTGATCCGGGGTCCACATATTCTTACGTGTCCTCTTATTTTGCACATCATTTGGGTGCAACTCGTGGTAGTCTTGATTTACTTGTTCATGTATCCACCCCCGTGGGTGATACGATTGTTGTGGATCATGTCTATAGATCCTGTGTTATATCTATTGGGGGTCTGGAGACCCAGACAGATTTGTTATTGTTGGGAATGGTGGACTTTGATGTTATATTGGGTATGGATTGGTTGTCTCCGTATCATGCTATATTGGACTGTCATGCTAAGACAGTTACGTTGGCCATTCCTAGTATTTCTCAGATTGAGTGGCGGGGTTCGACCGATTTCGTCCCTAGCCGTGTTATTTCGTTCTTAAAGGCTCAGAAGATGGTTGAAAAAGGGTGTTTATCGTACTTAGCTTTTGTGAGAGATGTGGGAGCTGAATCTCCTAGCATTGATTATGTACCTGTTGTGAGGGATTTCCCAGATGTATTCCCCTCAGACCTGTCGGGCATGCCGCCGGACAGGGATATTGATTTTGGCATTGACTTGGTGCCGGGCACTCAGCCTATATCCATTCCTCCTTATCGGATGGCACCAGCTGAGTTGAAAGAACTGAAAGAGCAACTTCAAGAACTTCTGGATAAGGGTTTCATCCGTCCTAGTGTGTCTCAGTGGGGTGCGCCGGTATTATTTGTTAAAAAGAAAGATGGTTCCATGCGAATGTGTATTGATTATAGGCAATTGAACAAAGTGACGGTGAAGAATAAGTACCCTCTACCGCGCATAGATGATTTGTTTGATCAGTTACAGGGTGCGAGGGTGTTTTCTAAGATCGATCTTCGTTCGAGCTATCATCAGTTGAAGATCAGAGACTCAGATATTATGAAGACTGCATTCAGGACCCGATATGGTCATTATGAGTTTCTTGTGATGTCGTTTGGGCTGACCAACGCCCCAGCAGCATTTATGCATCTGATGAACAGTGTGTTCGGGCCTTATTTGGATTTATTTGTGATTGTGTTCATTGATGACATTCTAGTCTACTCCCGTAGTCAGGAGGAGCATGCTCAGCATTTGAGTATTGTGTTGCAGAGATTGAGAGAGGAGAAGCTATATGCTAAATTCTCCAAGTGCGAGTTTTGGCTCGAGTCCGTAGCATTTCTGGGACATGTGGTGTCTCGTGATGGTATTCAGGTTGATCAGAAAAAGATAGAGGCGGTGCAGAGTTGGCCTAGACCGTCCTCAGCTACAGAGATCGGGAGTTTTCTTGGCTTGGCGGGGTATTATCGCCGGTTTGTTCAGGGATTTTCATCCATTGCTTCTTCCTTGACTAAGTTGACGCAAAAGGGTGCACCATTCGTGTGGTCGGATGAGTGCGAGGAGAGCTTTCGGAAGCTCAAGACAGCTTTGACCACAACTCCAGTATTAGTGTTGCCATCAGCTTCAGGTTCATATACTGTATATTCTGATGCCTCAAGAGTGGGGATAGGTTGTGTGTTGATGCGGGAAGGTAAGGTAATTGCTTATGCTTCTCGGCAGTTGAAGCCGCGTGAGAAGAACTATCCTGTTCATGACTTGGAGCTAGCCGCCATTGTTCATGCCTTGAAGATTTGGAGGCACTATTTGTATGGTGTGTCTTGTGAGGTGTATACCGACCATCGTAGTCTCCAGGCACTTGTTCAAACAGAAAGACCTTAATTTGAGACAGCGGAGATGGCTAGAGTTGCTGAAGGATTATGACATTACTATATTATATCATCCGGGGAAGGCCGATGTGGTGGCCGATGCTTTGAGCCGGAAGGCGGTCAGTATGGGGAGCTTGGCATATATTCCAGCTGAGGAGAGGCCATTTGCTCATGATGTTCGGGTGCTAGCCAATCGGCTAGTGAGGTTAGATATTTCGGAGCCCAGCCGGGTATTGGCTTGTGTTGTATCTCGGTCATCTCTATATGATCGTATTCGTGAGCGCCAGTATGATGATCCGCATTTGGCTGTCCTGAGGGACAGAGTTCGGCATGATGATGCTAGAGATGTCACCATTGATAGTGACGGCGTATTGAGGATGCGGGGCCGGATATGTGTGCCCAATGTTGATGGCCTTCGTGAGTTGATTCTGGAAGAGGCCCATAGCTCGCGGTATTCTATCCATCCAGGAGCCGCGAAGATGTATCAAGATTTGAAACAACGCTATTGGTGGAGAAAGATGAAAATGGACATTGTCAGACATGCATCACGGTGCCTCAACTGTCAGCAGGTTAAGTACGAGCATCAGAGGCCCGGTGGTGTATTTCAGCGCATTGATATTCCTGAATGGAAATGGGAGAGGATCACTATGGACTTTGTTACCGGACTCCCTCGGACGGCGAGGAAGTTTGATTCTGTATGGGTGATTGTGGATAGACTGACCAAGTCAGCTCACTTCATTCCAGTTAGTACTACCTACTCATCGGAGCGGTTGGCGGCGATCTTTATTCGAGAGATTGTTCGGTTGCATGGAGTTCCAGTGTCTATCATATCCAACAGGGGTACCCAGTTCACTTCTCAGTTTTGGAGAGCATTCCAGCGAGAGATGGGTACGCGGGTTGAGTTGAGTACGACATTTCACCCCCAGACAGACGGGCAGTCTGAGCGCACTATTCAGATTCTGGAGGATATGTTGCGAGCTTGTGTGATTGACTTTGGTGGTTCGTGGGATGAGTTCCTACCACTTGCTGAGTTTGCCTACAACAACAGTTATCAGTCGAGTATTCAGATGGCCCCGTATGAGGCATTGTATGGCAGGCGGTGTAGATCCCCGTGGGATGGTTTGAGCCTGGTGAGGTTAGATTGATAGGGACTGAGTTAGTCCAGGATGCTCTGGATAGAGCAAAGTTGATCCAGGAGAGGCTTCGTACGGCACAGTCTCGTCAGAAGAGTTATGCGGACCGTAGAGTTCGAGAGTTGTCTTTCATGGTTGGTGACAGAGTATTGTTGAAGATTTCACCTATGAAGGGTGTCATGAGGTTTGGGAAGAAAGGAAAGTTGAGTCCCGGGTACATTGGTCCTTTTGAGATACTTAGGAGAGTTGGAGAGGTGGCATATGAGTTGGCCTTGCCGCCCAGCTTATCCAGCGTTCATCCAGTATTCCATGTGTCTATGCTTCGGAAGTACATTGGAGATCCGTCTCATGTATTAGATTTCAGCACCATTCAGCTTGATGGTGATCTATCCTATGATGTGGAGCCTATTGCCATTTTGGGACGTCGGGTGAGAAAATTGAGGTCTAAGGAGATTGCATCAGTTAAGGTTCAGTGGAGAGGTCGACCCGTGGAGGAGGCCACTTGGGAGATCGAGCGGGAGATGCGGAGCAGATATCCTCACTTGTTTGAGACTTCGGGTATGTTTCTTGACCCGCTCGAGGACGAGCGTTTGCTTAAGAGGGGGAGAATGTGACGACCCGACTCGTCGTCACGAGAATTACCACCCCGTTATGTTGTAAATGCATGTTTTATGATTTTATATCGGTGTTAGAGTCTATCGGGTGAGTTAGGAGTGAATTGGATTGAAAATGAGGCATATAGCCTTTTTGAAGGAGACTTGAAAAAGGAAAGTCAACCCGGAGTGGACTATTTAGTTAGAGAGCTCGGAATCGAATTCTGATGATTCGGTTAGTTCCGGGAGGTGATTTGTGACTTAGGGAGCGATCGGAATTGAATTTGGAGGCCCGGTGTAGAAATAGGCTTGAATTGGCTAAGGTTGAATTTTGGCGAAATGCGAACGGTAGGTGAGATTTTGATCCGGGGGTCGGAATGGAATTCCGACAGTTGCAGTAGCTCCGTTAGGTGATTTTGGATGTGCCTGCAAAATTTGAGGTCATTCGGACGTCGTTTGGTCGGGTTTTTGATTGAATGTGTAATTCGGAATGTTTTAAGGAATTTAGGCTTGAATTTGATGTGAATTATGGGTTTTGGTGTTATTAGACGTGTTTTGAGGATTGGAGCAAGTTCGAATAAGGTGTTAAGATGTGTTGGTGTGTTTGGATGAGGTCCCGGGGGCCTCGGGGTGTTTTCGGATGGCTAAACGGGAGAAATTGTGGAAAAATTGCAGGTTGGGATTCTGTTTCTGTTGTTTCCGCTCCTGCGGAATTGTGGGCGCAGGAGCGAGTCCGCAGAAGCGGACGAGGGGCGCAGGAGCGCTTGGTTACGCAGAAGCGGAAGTCATTCCGCTGAAGCGGCATCGCTGGTGCGAGCCATTGATCGCAGAAGCGGACGAGAAGAAAATGGGAAGGTCCGCAGAAGCGGACACTTGACCGCCTGGGCGAGTCCGCAGGAGCGGACTCTGGTGCGCAGAAGCGGATGTTTCGCAGGGGCGGAAGAATTTCCGCAGAAGCGGACCCGCAGGAGCGGTCTGTGTATCGCACGAGCGGGATTGGCCAAATAGGCCTGGGTTCGCAGAAGCGACCAATTGGTCGCAGAAGCGGTTCCGCAGGGGCGGAAAATGGTCCGCAGAAGCGAAAATCCAAGTGAGTTAAGTGTATCAGAAGTTAGAAAATTTCAGAAAACATTTCACACATTTGGGTCTCGGCTTTAGAGGCGATTTGGGCCATTTTGAAGAGAAACTCAAGGGAAATCATCGGGTAATCAACTATGGACTTAAACTATGATTAGTATTGGTAATATTATGCAATTATATCATGAAAATGGAGGAATTTGGGGTAATTTATGGAGGATTTAGCCCTAGGCTTGAACTTTAGAAAATCAAGGTTTTGAATGGGCAAATGGAGTCCGAATTTGGTAAAATTGATATGCTTAGACTCGTATTGAGATGAGGGTTCCGAATATGTGACTTTCGTGATTTTTCGACAAGCGTACCGAAAGTCGGGTTTTGACAACTTTGGGAATTTTGATGTAAATTGAGTTGTATTGATTGGGTGTCGTCCCATTGGCCTAATTTGTTGTGTTTCTACTGTATTTGATCGGATTCTACGCGTGCGGAGCTTGATTCTCGTGGCAAGGGCATTGCGGAGTAGTCGTCGCGCCGTATTGAGGTGAGTAATAGATGTGGGTGATGACCAGGCGGGTTCGAAACCCCGGTATACCACTTTGTGACGTTGTATAGCGGCGAGACACGCACACTGTTGAGAGTGCGGGGTCGATCATGAACTGGAGACTATATATTAGTCCGACCTGTTGATACTGTATTATTGGCTATTCTCGAGCCGTTGAACCTCCTTCTTGGACGGTTGAGTATATTGTGGGCTGTGAGCCAGTTATTGGATCCCGCGAGGATCGCTTTCATTGTCTTATCATATAGACAGTGAGCCAGTTATTGGATTCCGCGAGGATCGTTATCATTGTCTTATCATATAGACATGCTAGTTTACTACTAGTCCGCAGCTATTTCTGTTATTATGCTAATTCCAATCTCTGGAACTTGATATTACTGTTTTCCAACTGAAAAATGATAAAAGAGTTTTCAAAAAAACTACTTTTGAGCTTGCGAGGCTGTATCTGCATATTAGCTGACTAGTAGTGGATCGGGCTGCGCGCCGCAGCGAGATATATGTTGGATCGGACTGCACGCCGCAGGAATATCTCTATGAGATGTGCTTGGGCTGTAGGAGCCCCTCTGGAGTCTGAACCCCCACAGTGAGCACGGGTACCCAAAAATTGGAGTCGGGCTACGCGCCGTAGCGGTCATATCATGCATTGCATTGCATTTAGCTACATCTGCTAGTTGTTATGCTATTTATTGGTATTTGTTGGTACAGGTACAGTGAATATTGATTCTATGACAGGGTAGCTGATTATAGTTTTACATAGTGCTTTATTGCGGATTTCTTATCTGCATTGTCTTACCCTTGTTTATTACCACTGAGTCTGGCAGTACTCATTTTACTCCCTGCACCTTGTGTGCGGATCCAGGTACCTCTCAGCAGTGATCCAGTAGCTGTGCGAGGCGACATCTGTGGGATATACGAGGTAGCTGCAGAGTCCGCAGGACCCGATATTCCTTCCTACTGTCTTTTGATTTTGTATTGACATTTCTTTCCGCACTTGGTATTTTTGTAATCCTTTATACACTTATGTTCAGTAGAGGCTCATGACTCTTGACCCTTCGGTCTATGGGAGTTAGTATATTTTGGGACTTGGTTTCCCCGTTGTTGGTATAAGTATTACTATTGTTTCGTATTTTGAAATGCTTAAATGGGTTAAAGAGAGCTTCTAGCTCCGTTGTCGATATTGATTGGTCAGGCTGGCTTAGCAATGTACTGGGCGCCATCACGACCGGATTTGGAGTTATAGACAGATGTATATGTCTCCATATATTGAGATGGTTGTATACCGTAGTGGTACGAGCGAGGATGTGGTCAGTGTGGGACCTAGATGAGATAGATGTGGACTGGAGATCGGAGTACTCATTATAGTGATGACTAACCTGTGGGGGTTACCTTAGAACTGTTTAGTGATAGTACATGAGTTCTTATTTTCAGTTATTGTTTATTATTGTTACTCACTGAGTTAAAATATACTCACCCCACTCCCCTGCACTTTTTGTGCAGATATACAGGTTCAGGAGGGCAGTTGAGCTATCGCAACTGCTTTATTATCCCCATTATGTGGAGACTTCGAGGTAGCTGCCAACGTCCGCAGTACCTGACCTCTTTCTTTTTATCATTTTGTTGTCTCCATTCTGGTTAGACTTGATTTTGTAGTAGATCTCATTTGTAGAGGCTCGGACTTGTGACGCCACGATTTGGTTGGGACTGTGTTCTTGTATTTCAGTTCTACACTTCTTGGTTTGTTATGAAAACAGGCTAATCACGCCGATTAATCAGTATTAATTATACTTGGCTGGTTTAATTGGATAAGATGGTCGGGCTTGCCTAGCAATGTGTTGGGCGCCATCACGGCCGGGGTTTGGGGTCGTGACAAGTTGGTATCAGAGCCTAGGTTAACAGGTCTCGCGAGTCATGAGCCGGTTGGTAGAGTCTCGTGGATCGGTACGGGGACGCCTGTACTTATCCTCGGGAGGCTGCAAACCTTTTAGGAAAGCTTCAAATTCTTGAAATTCTTATCGTGCGTACTTGATTCAGCTTGAGGTATGATTCTTGAAATTCCTTCTACACATTGATGCGCACTCGAGTGCTTAGTGATAAATTTTCCTTGATGGCTTATGATTTCTCGATTAAGGGGCGAGATGTAATCTCCGTAAGTTTTATGTTGGGCCGGCTGGAAGGACTTGAGGCCGAATCTTTGCCTATGGCTTGAGCACCGAGGTGCTAATTTTACGAGCTGGTATTATGAACTTATATGTTTAGTATTGTCCCTGATTGTGGGAATGACGGCTAGATAGCTATGTAATGAGTATGTTGGTACTATGTAATGTCTATGGCAATGGAAGGTATACAGAAATATTAAGGAAAGAAAATGTTCTTACTTGGTGGAATAGGCCAGATAATGGAGGGTTGAAATGTATTTTCTATGTGTTATGATTCAAATAGGTGAAACGCATGTCCACGTATCAATTTTGATAATATAATACAGGTGGTATTGAGATTAATGTTGTTGATATACATTGTGATGCTTTGTCAATTTGTGGACGTGTCGTTAGCATGATTTTGGTGGTTCTCTGGCAGGTGGATATGCCCAATTACAAAGGAAACTCTGCCGAAATTTTTGGAAAATTTGGGACTTAGAAAGATTTCTGTCACCTAAAGAGAGTGGGCTTATTGGTGGTGTGTGTATAAATGCAAGAATTGCAGAACGGTTAAGGTCTCTGATGATTCGAGTCTCTGTCAAGGCTTGTAAATGACTTGAGTTTAATCTCATTGTAACATTTCAGCATAACTTGAATAATAATGATATGAGTGGTTAAAAGTGCTTTGATGAATGGCTTCGAGCCAAGTTGGGGAGGTTGCTATTAAATAACTAATTGCACGGTTGTACGCTATGCGGGCACTGTCTTTAAGTATGTTGGGAAAATTCTGACAAGGTTATGGTGCTTCGTAGATGTGAAGAAATACTAGGATGTTTTGAACTACTGTTGGTAAGGAATGTTCGGTGTATAGAAAAGAAAGATAGTTAATTGGATCCGTATGTAATCATGTTCTGCGGTGTCAGAGTTCTATTAAGGCCCGAGTGGTTCTGTTTAATAAGGCGGTTGAATTATAACTGGTTAAGGGTGAATGACGCCCGAGAATAGCCTTGCGGTGTTCAAGATTTACGCTTGCAACAGTCATGTGCCTTAAGACTGTGTACGTGGCTAAAGACCGTGGTTATTTTTGTTATGTTATGGGGATGATGAGATTCTTAGTATCCGTATTGAAAGGTAATGATAACAAATTCAAAAAAATCGCTGGAAGTTCTTCAAAATAAAGTATTGTAGAAGGTGGTACTCGGGGAAACATTTGAGAGAGTATTCAGCGGCCCGTGAGCCTTAGACCGTGTGGTCTTGTGTACGAGTCTTGTGTGGTAAAAAGGGTTGAGGCATTGTCGTGCTACAGTAAAGACTGATATGAAATTAAAGATGAATCAGAAAGGAAACTGGGTAAATGGAACAATTTGTTAATAAACCAGAATGGTATGAAAAGGAATACGATTAATTCCTGGTATGTGGTTGAAGTAATGAGTCTTGCAGGATATTGTGCAGCAAAGCTCTTGAGTGCTGGCAGTTGTGTAACTTGATATGGGTATAAGGACTCAGTCCTGGCGGTTTAACTTATGCAATGTAAATTAGGAGAAAGAGTTTATGATGTGTTTTACCGTGGTTTGAAAATGAGTGCATTTTTCCTGTTGATATGCAAGGCTTGGAATGGGTAATGAGTTTTCTCTATATGGGATCATGAAAGTCCTTGACTAGTTGAGTGCGCCGATGTTTGCGGCGGAGGAAAGGGATATGAATTTCCATGTTGTCTTAGTGTGATATGGTATACGCGATGTGTTATGGAAAGTTGATAATGGCATATTCAAGGTTTTGAGATCAGTTCATAATATATGGGAAGTCAATAAAATTATTGAGCAGCGCGGACAGCTGCAGGTGATTTAAGAATCAATCTTCGTGGTGATTAAGGAAAATGGTACTGCCATTCTAGTAATTCGGCAGAGTATATGGTCAAAAAGGGCCAGGTAATATAAACTGATAATATCTAGTAGTGTATGGTATCCTCCTGTTGGATTGACAGTGATGATTGAGTTGTTGATGGCATAGGAAAATTTCTGAATGGCTTACGTGGTATGAATGGATATTTGATGTGTGTTATGTATTCGTACGGTGGAGTGTGGAATCAGGCATAGTGATTCATGTGTTATATATGTGTTGGAGACTAGAAGTTCTCATGATCTGCCTATGCAGTGGTGGTATATCGTTTGTATCGGCACCGTTTAATGATTATTGGAAATTGGAAGCCCTAGTGGCTATTTTGTTACCTGATATGATCAATTTGAATGATATATGATTGTAGACTGGTTGTCATAAGCCGGGTTGTCTAGACTAATGTGATATGGACTATGTCAGAAAAATGTCACAAACTGCGTGGCAGAGTGCATCAGATCATGCTCCAGTAGGGTAAATGTACCCTAGGGCCAGCAGACGGCTGGTAGGTATTACTTTGTCAGTTGGGCCTTCGTGGCGGATGTCAGTGTAATCTACCATTGATTCAACTCCAGTATTGAGGAACTTTGTCGGATGTGTTTCATGTGGCCGAGCTTGAGGCTATATATATATGTTTGTTGCAATGATCAACTTGACTCGATGTGCATTTTCCTTGCTAGATGTATTCGTGGATCGGGTGGCACGCCGCCACGGGTATGGTATCTGGATCGGGTGGCACGCCGCCACGGGTATGTTATTGGAACGGGTGGCACGCTGCCACAGGTATGGTATCTGGATCGGGTGGCACGCCGCCACGGGTATGTTATTGGAACCGGTTGCACGCCGCAACATTGTGATGTGGGAAATATAGCTTCCTATATGTACCTTGTATACAATACTTCCTCTCTTCTGAGGAATAGTCCGTATTGGATATCGCTCGGGGAATAGCACATCGGTTGTGCCCATACGGGATTCGATAGCATATACTAAATATATCACCGCGTGTGTGATTGATTGCTTGAGTTCAGACCTAAATATGTGTGTGGCTGACCGTTTTGAGCATTGCGACTTGAGGTGCTCCATGAGTAATAGTGTTTGGATAGAATCATGAGTTGTGGCAAGGCCACGTGATGTTATGACCTTTCGAGGAGGATTCAGGTACTCTAATTCTATGATGTGAGACGAGATCTCAGTTATGTGTTGTGATGGTATTGAAGAATTTGAATTATAGCTCTTTATGTGAGTCTGTTGTCATGATTCGAGTGTGTTCAGATCATTTCTTATTGGAGCCTGTGTTTTGCTCGTCGTGGCTTAGGCCGATGAGGAGGTGTCATATTACCACTGTGGTGTGTTATAATCGAAATGATCGTTGGAGTCATTAATGGAGTGCGAACATACATGATTTCAGCTAGATAGAAAGGTAATATCGAGGTTTGGCTCCAAAATCCGTTGTAATATCGGTCAAAAGAGAAATGGCTTCATAAATGGTGGATCTGAGGAATTGTTATGGTTTAGCCCGTGTTTTATTTATCGTTGGCAATATATGAAAGTGTTGGAATAAGACTTCAACTAATAAGAGGTTTCCATCGGTATTTGGGTATTGTAGGCAACTGTAGTAATAAAGAATGTTATTGTGGTCATATGAGTAAAGTTATGCGAAGTGTAAATTCAACAAAATTATGCATTAATGTTTGGGTACAACGTGTGGAGATTGATATGGTGGTCGAATGATGGAAACAGACTTGGCAGGAAATTCAGGGTGTTGGAATTTGGCCTAATGGCTTATTCGCTTGAATAAAGAATTATATCTACAAAATTATATAGCTAATATGCTCAACTAAGTAGTGGTAGCACGGGAATGTGCATGATGTGTTAAACAAGTTATTTGAGACTACATCATTGTAGTTCTCGGCACATTCGAGGACGAACGTATGTTTAAGTGGGGGAGATTGTAACGACCCGACCGGTCGTTTTGAGCCCCGACGCGTCATTCAGCAGATTGAGGCCATGAACAATTTCATCTCAGGTATATTGACTTGTATGTACGGTCAGAATTAAAATTCAGGAAGTTTGGAGTTAAATCTAAATGGAAATTCTCATTTTGAAAGCTTAAAGTTGAAGAAATGAACTAGGATTGGAAATTTGAGTAAATGACCTCGGAATTGGGATCTAAAAGTTCCAAGTATGCTCGTATGATGATTTTGAACTAGGGCGTATGTTCGGATTTGGTTTTTGATAACCCGTGAGCATTTCGGCGTATATGGTGGAAGTTAGTATTTTAGAAAAATTTCATAAATTTGGGTTGGAAGGCATTTTAGAGTTATAGATGTCCATTTGGGATTCCGAGTATGGGAATAGATCCGTATGGTGATTTTGGAGTTGGGAAAGCGATCGGAAAGTGAATTCGGATGTCCGGAGGTCATTTTGAAGTCATTTGGCTAAATATAGGAATTTGAAGGTTTATGAGAAAATTCGACCGGAAGTGAAAATTTTGATATCGGGGTCAGAATGCGATTCCGAAAGTTGGTACAAGTCCGTAATGTTGAATGTGACTTGTGTGCAAACTTTGAGTCAATTCGGATCGATTTTGGTAGGAAAAGGGACAATTAATCTCTTTAAGGAAAGCTTAAGTTGGAAAAGTCAACCCAACGTTGACTTATGAGTTAGAGGGCTCGGAACTGAATTCCGATGATTCGGTTAGTTTCGGGGGATGATTTAAGACTTAGAAGCGCAATTGGAAGTAATTTTGGAGGTCCGGTGAAGAAGTTAGCCTATTTTGGCGAAGTTGGAATTTTGGCGGAATCCGATCGATGGGTGATATTTTGATCCGGGAGTCGGAATGGAATTCTGATAGTTGCAGTAGCTTCGTAAGGTGATTTTGGATATGTCTGCAAATTTTCAGATCATTCGGACATCGTTTGGTCGGGTTTTTGATCGAAAGTGTATTTTTGGAAGTTTTTGGAAACTTAGGCCTTGATTTGATGAAAATTGATGATTTTGATGTTATTTCGGCGATTTGATCACTCGAGCGAGTTCGTGTGATGTTTTAGAGTCAATGTGCATATTTGGTTTGGAGCCCCGAGGGCTCGGGAGTGTTCCGGAGGTGTCTCGGAATAATTCCGGACATAGAAAATGGGCAGAAAATGCAGAAAAATCTGCTGTGAACAGTGACCATGAACAGTATCCATAAACAGTGTCCGTGAATAGTGTTCATGAACAGTGTCCGTGAATAGTGTCCGTGAACAGTGTCCGTGAATAGTGCCGGACAGAATATATTTGAGGTCCGAAAATATATTGCCATTTTTGACGATTTGGAGCTCGGATAGGGCGATTTTTCGTGGGATTTTTGGAGAGAACAACGGGGTAAGTGTTCTTAACTCAATTTTGGTGGTATAACTCGAATCTATTGCAAGTTTTAGTGTTTAATTTGAGAATTTTTGTTGAAAAGGGTAGAAAACCCTCTTGGATAGAAATAGTGATTTAAGGGGACAAATGAACTCCAATTTTTGTGAATTTGGTATGTACGGACTCGTGGAGAGACGAGGATTCCGGAAATATAAATTTCGAAATTTTTCGAGATGTGGGCCCGGGGCTCGGGTTTTGCCAATTTCGTGATTTTTGATATTTTTCGAGTTCTTTCGATTGGGTTATGTTCCATTAGCCTATTTTGATATATTTGTATTGATTTTGGCTAGTTTTGAGATACGTGGATGCCGATTCGAGGAGCTAAGACGTCGTGGCCATGAAGCTTCTACCGGTTCGAGGTGAGTGGTAGTAGTAAACAATGTGTTGAGGGTTTGAAACCCCGTACTAGCACTTCACAGTGCTATATTGAGATGAGACACGCGTTCTCTTACGGGCGTAGTGACATTGTGATTGAGGGTTCGGACTTGGTCCTTCCCGGCTAATAGAATACTGTGTTGTATGACTGTTAATGAGATTATAACTGTACAATTGGGCTAATAGCCATGTTTGGTACCTCCCTAATAGACCTTATTTTGCAGAGTTTTATTACTACGTCCTTGATGAACGCGTATTTTACCTCGGACTGAGGTCTTCTTTTTTGCTTCATCGGTTTGAACCTGAGGTTGATACTTGTCACACCTCCTTTTTACCGCACCCGCGGGAGCGCGAGGGAGTTTTTCCAATTAAAGGACAATCGAAACGGGATCGATTTATTTAATTCAGAGTCGCCACTTGGGAAAATAATGGTGTCCCAAGTCACCGGTTTGATCCCGAACCGAGGAAATTTATGACTCTGTAATATAGTCTGCGAAACTAGAAACCTGGATAAGGAATTCTGTTAACCCGGGAGAAGGTGTTAGGCACTCCCGGATTCCGTGGTTTTAGCACGGTCGCTCAACTGCAATTTTTGTTTCTATCCGATTTCTTTATATATTTGATTCGTGTGCTCTTATATTCCGCTTTAATTCTTAGAAGAATTGTGACGTCACGAAAACACATTTTTGAGCCGCACCGTAACCAGTACGCCTGCGACTTTAATGTATTTCGGTTTCGCCGAGAATAAGATTTGGGTCACATAAATGCACACCCGTATTTAGGAAAGTAATTTTATTTCAAATAGTGCCTAAAGAGTCTATCGTCTGTTTAACTTTGGGAAAAAGACCGTGAAATTCACTAAAAAGTCCTTCCAAGTCTAAGTTCTCATGACAATTATTTGAGGGCCCCACAATTGTGTATATTTTTTTTTTGGCGAGGCTCGTCTCGTTTATTTTTTTAAAAGGACAATCCTAAAGTGACCACATTTTTCTATTAAGTTCGTCTCTAAAGTAAACGAGAAAAGATCCTAATTTATTACATGTTCATGAGCTCGGGCCTCTTATTAGCTATTAGATCAATGTGAACGGAAATTGCACTCGAGCTTGCATAAGGGAGATTGTTTTATGCCTTATTCTACGAGCGAATAATACTAAAACTAAAATTATAAATAGCATGCGAGTTTGACAAAAATATTAGAACAAACTAACCATTCTCTAATTAATTTAAACCACCAGTATTGGATAAATTGAACCGTTGAAGTCAACTATGTGTAATACAAAAGTCATTTTTGAACTTCATGCTAACGTTCATCACTAACATTAGTTACTAATATTATTCGAGTTGCTATTTAAGATGATGTTATTTATTCAAGCGACCTCGTAAATTCAGAACTAGATATATTGAACTAACATTTTGATTTCGATTTGAACTATTTGAACCTGTAAACTATTTGAAACTATTCTTACGACTAACTGGAAATGCATTAACTACGCTATATTTCATAACGAGTAATCACCAACTAACATTAATTATAATGAATATTCACATGTTTGTAGAGACAGATTCGACAGTTCAATTTATATACTTATCAGTCTGTTACAAGTAAAAAATTTCTACTTGACATCGAGTTAAAGATGCGAGAGAACTCAAAAGGAAACTTGACAGCATTTCATTTCATCTCCAACTTCAGGTTTACATTAGGACATGGTTTCATAGTGTGTACCTGGAAATTGACAAAAATGAAGGACCAGGGGATCAGTTATGCAGTAATAGCAACAGTAGCAGTGGACCAGCAGCAACAAACACAACAGCACACCAGTAGTAGTCCAAACCACCACACCCAGTGAATCAGATACAACACTCAGCAACAAATGACCCAGAAATAATCAGACACTACCACATTCAGTGAGCCAGATATAACACTCAGCAACAAACGAACCAGAGATAATCAAACACCACCAACTAGTGAACCAGCAGCCACACTTTGACACCAAACAGCAAACAATGAAACAGTGTCCAGAGATCAAATGGCTAAAGAGGAATCAGAAAACTCTCCCTAATGTTTCCTTTAATATCTTTCTGCGTATCCCCTATGTGTATGTTTTGAATACCAAAAATGAACCCTCGAAAAAAAGAACCTCCCAGGCAGACTTATAGAAGAACAGAAAACAAGGAAAAACTGAGTTCAATAGAACAATAGTTGTTTTCAATCTTTTCTCTCACTGTATTTCCTAGAGTATTTCTCCAAAAAAATGCTCTCTGTCACTCTTCTTTGCTCTCCAAGTCTCCCCTGATATCAAAACAATGCCTCCTACTTATAGTTTTCAATTCCCTCCTGAATGAATGCCCCTCACTTAAACTAATACCCTTGCCCATTCCTATCTCTGCCCAGGCCCTATTGCTTCCTGAACTCCCACTATCCATTGTCCATGTATGGGCCTTATTAGTTAACTATAAACTCGGCCCAGACATGGCTAAGTGCCCTGCTGTGACAGCAGGCTCCACTGTCCAGCTTCATGTGCAGGGCATTAAAGTATTCTAAAATGATAAACCTTAATTTCCTAATCAGCTAATTCGAATCCTGATTTCTATATCCAATTAACTCCTAGTCCGGAATCAAGCAATAACAGGCCCCTAACTTGTGAATTGCATACAGGCAGACACTTACATGAACAATCATACAAACGAGTTAACTCGTTGACGACGCTAAATAAACTATGCATACAAAGCAGTTAGCATCGAATTAACACAGATGGAGATGGGAATTGACCGGATAAAAGGTCTACTGGAGATGAAGAAAACAGAAAACTAAAAGAAGAAATAAAGGATAAAATTCACATCATTAACACACTAACATATGAAGAAAGAAAGAAAAATACCATGTAAGGAGAAAACCGCACTCGAATGAACCTCGGACCCATCTTGGATTCAACTCGGGCTTGGACCTTTTGTTTTTGAGGCCAATGGACCTTAATTGAGATGTTTTCAACAATGAAAACATCCCAATTAAGGTCTATTAGACCTCAATTAGGCATAAATCGAAATCTAGGGTTCATGGCCGAGATTTGGGGCTCGACCGGTTCTGGCAAGATTCGAGCCAAACCAGGGCCGGTAGGGGTATGAGGGAGGTGAGGGGAAGCTATGGTGTGATTTTGGTGAGGTTTGGCATGGTTTTCAAATTCCGGCGACCTTTGATTCAATATTCGACACGCTCGAAACGGATTCGAGACTAACGGAGGCCGGATTCGAAGAGAGGGAGGTGAGGAGAAGGGTTGGTGTTAATTTGGTGGCCGTTGGCCTACCGGAACCGCCGTGAGGCGATTTCCGGCAGGCGGCGCACGGCGGTGGACGGCGAGGTTTAATTCGTCTCTAAGGGAGACGATGAAGGTAAGGGGGGGTCCGGCTTGGGGGCGGGGTGTGAAGATGGGCCTTATATATGAATTAAGAGATTAAATCCTGATCGTTGGATCATTTACGATCAACGACCAGGATCGCCTCACTTAAACCAAACGGTGTCGTGTGATTAAGTTAGGGTCTGAGTATATTTGGGAATTGATTGATTAATCTGGGCCGTTGGATAATAAAATCCAACGGTCCGGATCAACGGGGCCATTTGGGGTTGGGCAGATCGGGTAAGGGATTGGGTAATTACATTGGGCCTGGTTTTGCTATGGCCCAATTCCGATTTTCCTTCTTTGTTACTTCCTACACTATATATATATATATATATATATATATATATATATATATATATATATAATCAGATTAATTCGTAACACACATAATTAATTTCACTAACAATTGACATACGTAAATACCGAATCCTTACATATGTACATTAAAATGACAAGAAAAATGCGAGGAATACATTTTTTTATGATTTTCTCATTTTCGTAAAAAAAAAATTGAACTTAACTATTTCTAAGTACGGAACTAACCCTACAAATATAAATGCGACATATTTGGTATATGTATTTTTTGTTTATTAACTTAAGCAAACAAACGCAGACCCACAAATGCAAACGATAAGAAAAAAAGAGCATGTGATCCCCAAACATTGCAAACAAACAAAAACTCTTTTATTTTTGATATTTTGGGAGTAATTCGTGTGAGGCAAAAATCACGTGCTCACAGTCCGGTTATCAATGTGGCTCGAACTTGTGAGGTCCAAATGGACTTTAATCAAGTGTTCTTGACTAAGAACACCTGACTAAAGTCGATTGAGACCCCAAATTCTCTGTGTTCTTCTAGGGCTCGTTCAATCGAATTTGAAATTCGACGAGTTTTGCTACGATTCGAGCAAAACTATCACGGGATTTGGGGTTAAGGTAACATGTTGGTTCAGGGGTGTCGATTTGGGGTTAGTTGGGGTTGGTTCGAGCTCGACTCGAATCTTCAAAATGAAGATTCGAGAAGATGGAGATGGATTCGAGTTAAGCCACTACCGGATTTGGGTTCAGGGTGTTAAGGTGGCTTCGTGGTGCTGAGTCCGCACACATTCTCAGTGAGCACTGGTGTATATTATGGGATCGGGCTGCACGCCGCAGCAGTATAGAGATATATACATATATATATTGGATCGGACTGCACGCCGCAGTAATATTTGTGTGGATCGTGCTGCACGCCGCAGTATTATAGTGCTTGGGCCTAAGGAGCCCCTCCGAAGTCTGTATACACCCCCAGTGAGCGCCGTCGACGTTAAATGGAGCGGGCTGCGCGCCGCAGCGGTATATGTATTGGAGCGGGCTGTGCGCCGCAGCATTATACTTATTCATATTCATATATATACTAAAATATTTATATGTTATAGACAGATGTATATGTCTCCATATATTGAGATGGCTGTATACCGTAGTGGTACGAGCAAAGATGTGGTCAGTGTGGGACCTAGATGAGATAGATGTGGACTGGAGATCAGAGTACTCATTATAGTGATGACTAACTTGTGGGGGTTGCCTTAGAACTGTTTAGTGATAGTACAGGAGTTCTTATTTTCAGTTATTGTTTATTATTGTTACTCACTGAGTTGAAATATACTCACCACACTCCCCTGCACTTTTTGTGCAGATATACAAGTTCAGGAGGGCGGTTGAGCTATCGCAACTGCTTTATTATCCCCATTCTGTGGAGACTTCGAGGTAGCTGCCAACGTCCGCAGTACCCGACCTCTTTCTTTTTATCATTTTGTTGTCTCCATTCTGGTTAGACTTGATTTTGTAGTAGATCTCATTTGTAGAGGCTCAGATTTGTGACGCCACGATTTGGTTGGGACTGTGTTCTTGTATTTCAGTTCTACACTTCTTGATTTGTTATGAAAACAGGCTAATCACGCCGATTAATCGGTATTAATTATACTTGGCTGGTTTAATTGGATAAGACGGTCGGGCTTGCCTAGCAATGTGTTGGGCGCCAACCCTTGGCGGTGGCGGAGGAGGGTCTGGAATTTGGGCTTGTTGATTAGCATTTCGAGGCCTTCGTGGTATATTTTGTATAGGAAAATCATCTTGCACAAGATCCTCTACCTCCTCCCCCGCCATGGCATCGCCAAAGGGAAGATTATCATTTCCATTAAGAGCCATTTGTACCTATTAAAATTGAATCAAGAAAATTAGTAAAGGAAGGAAAGAAGAAGCAAAACACAACACTAGCAACGCAATTAATCAACACCGTTTTAACTCCCCGACAACGACGCCAAAAAGTGATCGTGACAAACTCAACCCGAAGGTATGAGTGGGCAATCGAACTCTTACCCGTATAGTGACGGGGTCAATTTCCACAAGGAGTTAGAATTTTGGAGTGATAATAGTGTTGCACTAGAGTTGAGTCTTGACTTCTAGATTAGCTTCTAACATCTTTTGTGTTTTCAAAGTGTCTACTATTTTGTTTTCTACTATTGAATTATGAAATTATGCTAACGACTATTTCGAAGTATGATTTTTCTAATGGAATAAAAGGGACTAGGGAAGTAGCTCTCGCCTAGGTGAGATAACTAACGGATATGGATTTTCAATGCGGGGATGATACATGGGATATTAGGATAGTCGTCGCTCTTTACTCTCATTCTCACACCTCTCGGTAGAGAGAACAATTTTGCTCTATTAGCTCTCTCGAGACCAATTGGGTAGGCCAATTTGCCCAAGCAACTCTAGGCTCAAGTAGGGTAATTACTCTCTCGAGATTATTACCCGTTACTTAGGACTACCATTCTCATGGGTCTATCCTAAGTTCTTGTTGGGATTGAATGAGAGGTTTTAGCCCCTCTTTCTCAAGTAGAGACCCAACCCACTAATGTAAACTTCATGTTTGCAACCACAAAATCCAAATTAAATACATTCATTCAACCCAAAACCAATTACCCATAATCATCCATGCATTTAATCACTTAACCCATCAATTACCCACACTAGGGTTGGGCTACTACCCTAGCTATGGGGTTTAGCTAGACATGGAAAATGAAGAAGAAGAAGAGATTAAAGCTAAAAATGCCATAATAATTAATAGGAAAAGAGCATCAAGATTAAACTTGTACAAAATAGCCTAAAATAGGCGTAAAATGGTTCCTCACGAGATCTGCCGCTACCCTCTATTCTCTATCTTCTCTAAAAAAAGAAAAAGAAGCTATTTATACTACCCAGTAATTTCCGGACAAAAATGCCCCTACAAGGCTTATGCGGACCGCACACTTTTGTCGTGCGGCCGCGTAGGGTAGCTAGGCTATTGACGGTCTCCTCTGGAACATGTACGCGGATCGCGTACTTTTGACACGCGGCCGCGTGAGAATAGTAACGCGGACCGCATACTTTTGTCATGCGGCCGCACTGTGCAAATCCTCTGTTTGCGTGGTTTCTGATCCTTGATACATGCGGACCGCACTGATATGTCTGGCGGCCGCATGAGCACAGTAACGCGGACCGCACTGATTTGGTGTGTGGCCACGTAGACAAGTTCAGAGAGGCCAAATTTGAAAGAAAATCTACACGGACCGCTTCCATTTTCATGCGGTCCGCAACAATGAAGATCAGAGAAGTGATAAGTCACACCAAATCAGTGCGGTCCGCGCAGCTCTTGCTTGATCCTCCTGTGTCTCTGGACTTGCCTGTGCGGCCGCAAACCAAAACAGTGTGGTCCGCACAGGTTTCCTTGAAATCCTTCATCTCTTTTGTTAGCACTTTGCCGGTTTCACTCCTTTTTGAGCCGCTTTGATATATTCATCCTCTATTTGCGCAAACCTGCAAATTAACGCACTTGTATGCAATTCGGAGCCATTTAAACACATTTTCATGCACGAAGCTAAGGTGAAGCGGGGTTCAAAATCATGCAAAATTCCTAGTTATCACCAGGCCAGCACAATATCGGCATGAGAAGGAATGAGCCCGCTCCAGGCACCGGGTTAGTAGATGACACAGACACAGAACTAGAAGGACCAGGAGCGGCCGACATCAGGGACTCCTGAATGGCTCGCTCAAGATCCGGGTCGGCAACCCCGGCCGCTTCGCCGCCCGACGCGATACCGTCCGTCAGACCCTCCTCGGCCTGGTCGACCTCAGGAAGGCCCCGCTCAACGGAGGCCACGAGCTCCGTTTCTGAGGAAGCGGGACTGGCGACACGGCGTCTCTGCCTCCGTGTCACGCTCCGGGCTGCAGTAAAAGAAAATACACATATATTAGCTACGGCTACCACCAAAGCGAAAGAAAAATGAAGAAAACACATATATGGTAAGTTGAGACCGTACTCGGAAGGCCGTACTTCAGACCAAATGCAGCCCACGTCTTGCATTCCTCGGCAAAGGGGATCAATCGATTTACCCACGCCCTAATACCGGGAACTTGTTAGGGCGTACGCGCCACCACTACACAAGAAAAGCAAAAAATATATTAGCGCCTGAGAAATGATATGACAACGACGCAATGAATCAAGACATGGAAGGGATGGTTGGTACTTATAGTTGGCGTTCCACATCTCCGGAAAGCCGGCTGCGTCTGTCACTAAGTCAGAGGTGCGGATATAAAAATATTTCGTCCAGAATTGATGATTGGGCTTGTCATCCGCCTCAACAATTGTAGATGCGTGATTTTGCCCACGTCCACCCCAGCCCTAGCCGCGTACGTCGTTAAGATCCAACAGATCTTCCACATATACGGAGTCAATTGGGCTGGGCAGATGTTGAAAAAGCGGCATAACGCCTCCGCTAGGGGATATATGGGAGCTCGCATCCCATGATAAAAGGATATTCATGGATGGCGCAAAACCCCGGTCGATGAACGTACACCAGGTCATCCCCGGCCACCCTCATCTCCATTATCTCCAACACGCGGCAGGCTACCCGGAGATTGTCTAGTTGCCTCTCAGTAAAAACAGACCTCTCCCACGCATCGGCCTCTGCCGGGTGAGAAAAGTCTTTTCTCGCGTACAGATCGCGAGGAAGGAGGTTGCTTTCCTTCAAAGGAACAAGTTCTTTCTTTTTCTTCTTATTGTTATCCCCAGACTGTCGGGAAACCCCAGAACCAGTCTCTGCCCGTTCCGGTTCTCTACGGCGACTACCTTTGGCCATTCTTTTGTTAAGATCGCTAGCTGGGAATCAGAAGAAACTTGGTAGCAAGAATGCTAAGGGAAGGAACACGAGTGGCCAAGAATATGAAAATGAGAAGATATGAAGCAAAGAGTCTCTGGTGAACTAAAAGAAAGGATAATATTGAAACTGCCTCCTATTTATAATAAGTTACCGCACGAAATTTGAAGAGTTTTTACACCGAAAAAGAGGCGGAAAACTGAAAAGTCAAATCGCCCTTTATGACTAGCATTGAAAACCGCAGTAAGTATGGTGCACGCCGTCTGCAGGTGACGGTTCGAAAGAACGTGCCACGTATGCACATCTGCACAGAACCCGACGTGGGCTGGATCTATCCGCCCATCGAAGAAATGCCCCGGGCATATCTCCGATAGGCGGAGGGACTATCTGTATGAGGACAAATCGGATAAATAATACGACACGACTACATGTACACGTGGTCGGCCCTGATGAAACGAATGACGAGGATGCCTCCTTATGGGGATGGAAACATTCGAGGACGTCTTCGTTTATGGCCGTACGACAAGAATGATGCGGCCCCGCCTTTGAGACACCAAGTCGGCAGATCTATCTAGAAGGGTGTCCCCAGTCCCCCCGGCCTATAATCCAAATACGTTTGTAGTGTCCGGGCGTTAATGTAATAGTTGGGTGAGAGGGCCTTCCAACTAAGGCCTCCCCCATTTGTAAAGGCAATCAATTTTTTATAATAAGACATCTCTTTCTCTCTATCTACATTGTTCTTCTCTCTATTACTAACATTTCCACTGTTCATTTATTCTACATTCTACGTTAAACTTTGTCATTTCTATATACGAATCATCTGTACACATCAACCCAACGATCGATCTTCGATTTATATTATTATTGATTCCGATTATCCCATTGTTTATATTGATTGTTTAGTTCAAAGGTATTCATCATTTTTCGAGCAAACACATACTCTTCAGTTTATAGCGTAGTTTTCATTAACCATATACTAAGGACTCGTTTGGTCATAGATTTTGTTAAAATAAATATGGATTTTGTTTAGCAAATACATGTATGATCATAGATTTTGTCTACATTTTAGCAAAATTCCAAAACCAACTCAATTGACCAAAATATCACTATACATTTTTAAAAAGTTGCCACAAACTTTTGTATTTTATAGAAGAGCCAGTCATTTATTATTTTGTAACAATATTTCTTTGTCTTCTCGGTTATCTGGTAGTGTAAGCCTAACACGTTGCATAATATACCAGTTTATGAACATTTAATAAGTATTAGCGGAAAATAAGATAAAAGGAATGTAATCCATGCCGCTTGGCACATACACCCGTCAAATACACCGTATAAAACACCACCAAGACCCGGAATCCCACGGGTAACACAGACTAAAAGAGAACATACAACTGTAGCTCTATGTAATAAGAGTAGTATCTAACAACGAAGTGAAGGAAATATATCTACTAGTACTATTAGAATAGAAAGAAGGCCTCCGGATCCGCGGACGTAGCGGATCATACCTCGAGGTCTCCCAAAAAGCTGCGGAATCACCTAGTATGAGCCTGTCCTGATGTACCTGGATCTGCACAACAAAAGTATGCAGAAGAGTAGCATGAGTACACCACGGCGGTACTCAGTAAGTGCCAAGCCTAAACTCGATGGAGTAGTGACGAGGAAGGTCAGGGCCCTACTGAGAGAAACAATAACATAATGATATAAACAATATTAACCAGTTTAAATGATAATAACTTTGAAATAACAACAATAAAGTGATTACCGCAACCGTCTACAATTAAATAACAACAAGTAACAAACTCAATCAATAACTCAGGATCTCCGGGAATCGAACCCGCAGTCCCTACCAATAACTCAGGATCTCCGGGAATCGAACATGCAGTCCATATCTCAATAACTCAGGATCTCCGGGAATCGAACCCGCAGTCCCTACCAATAACTCAGGATCTTCGGGAATCGAACCCGCAGTCCCTACCAATAACTCAGGATCTCCGGGAATCGAACCCGCAGTCCCTACCAACACATCAATTAAAGAAAATACACAGGGAGAGTATAATATGTTTAATTACAACCTCACCGAAGCTAGTGCCGACAATTTATCAAGAAGTTCAAGTAAGTCAACGAAACAATTAAACATGTTAAATCCTAGTCAATCATGCTTTTCTAACTAATACCGGGTAAAAGTAACGCTTTTATCAGCTAAGAGCAGGAATATCACAAAATCGGACAATTCAAGTAAAGTGTGCGTTTACAAGAACCAGCACATGTACACGCCCGTCACCTCGCGTACAAGGCATTTAAACTATCACATAATATCCTAAGGGTGAAAGTTCCCCCACACGAGGTTAGACAAGCCACTTACCTCGACTCCGGTACAAAACCGCTAAGAGAATAACCCTCTTGCCGCGAATGTCGGCTTCCACAAGTGTAGTATCTGATAAAAATAAATAGAATCACATCAAAATAGGCCAATTGGGCATTACCCAATCAAAACAACTCAAAATACACCAAAACCCACAAGTTGCCAAAACCCGACTTTCGGTACGCTTATCAAAAAATCACTAAAGTTATATATTCGGGTTCCTTATCTCAATACGAGTCCGTTCATATAAAATTTATCGAAATCGGACTCCGTTTGCCCATTCAATTCAAAGATTTTCTAACATTTAGGCCTAGGGCTCAAACCCGCCTTTAATCTTCCATTTTCAGTGAAATAATCACGGATTTCATGATAAACCAACGAATTAAGGTCAAGAAACTTACCCCCGATGATTTCCCGATGATAACCCAGTGTTTCCCCTTCAATTTCCTCTCTTGGAGCTCAACAATGGCGGTTTTGTGTGTTAGGCCGCGACTGAAATGTCCTGAACTTAAAGTCACTGCCAGGCCAATTAACTCTACGCGATCGCAGCACTGGGCTTGCGATCGCGATGCACAAAATCCTGGGCGGCCTATTTTTCCTCTACGCGATCGCATGGTCCTGGACGCGATAGCAGTGAACAACTCAGCGACCCGACGCGATCGCAATGACATGAACGCGATCGCGAAGAACAAACTCGGCCGGCTCCCCAAACTACCCTACGCGATCGCATACTACCTCACGCGATCGCGATGCTTAAACTCCCAGACTTACGCGATCGCACGCCTCACTTCGCGATCGCAGAGCTTAGGGTTTTTCCCTTACGCGATCGCATGGCCATCTCCGCGATCGTGGAGAGCAAAATTGCTCTACAATTATTGCAGCAGAAACAGCAGTGTTTGGCACAAATTGGTCCGTTTGGACCCTCGAATTCATCCCGAGGCTCCCGGGACCCCAACGAAAACTGCCAACATACTCCAAAACACGATACGAACTCATTCCAATCATAAAAACACGTCTAACAACATCAAAACCCATAACTCACATCGAATTCAAGCCTAAATTTCTTAAAACTTTCCGAATTGCACATTCGATCTAAAACCCGACCAAACGACGTCCGAATGACCTGAAAATTTGCGGACATATCAAAATTCACATAACGAAGCTACATAAATTGTCGGAATTCCATTCCGACCCCGGATCAAAATCTCACCTATCGTTCGGATTCGCCAAAATTTCAAACTTCGGCATTTCAAGCCTAATTGAGCTACGGACCTCCAAAATACATTCCGAACGCGCTCCCAACCCCGAAATCACCTAACGGAGCTAATGGAACCATCGGATTTCCGTTCCGAGGTCGTCTTAATATTGTTCCGGCTACGAGACCATTTTCTAGCTTTAAAGCTCTCATTTAGGGACTAAGTGTCCCAAAATGCTCCAAATTTCGAAACCGACTCTCCCGGCAAACCCCAATAGTAGAAATGAACTTAGGGAAACAGTTAAATTAGGGATTTTTAAAAAGTTGCCACAAACTTTTGTATTTTATAGAAGAGCGAGTCATTTATTATTTTGTAACAATATTTCTTTGTCTTCTCGGTTATCTGGTAGTGTATCATGTAGTTCATTATAAAAATGATAGTTTTGTACCAAATTTACTTATATTCAGGACTATGATTTTGCGATAATATAATGAATGTTATTAATATTGGTACCGTTGGGTATTTGTGATAATTTTTAGAACGTATAGGTATAAGTCATGTTTCATGTTTTCCAAAATAAATTTGGAAAATATTTTTTTGAAAACTGATGTCCAAACACATTTTCATCTCCAAATCAGATTTTTCAAAACAAATTTAGAAATCTATAAGCTAGTTAAGAGTCCGTAGATTTTGATTAGATAACAATTTGCATGCTCCATTATTTATATATATCTCGCTATATAATTAATCATCATAGGGTTTAATATCACAATCAAATTTAGATATTATATTGCATTAATAGCGATGGAGAAACATTTTAGATAGTTGTCGAAACGTTAGACTAATTAAAAAAAGCACAATACCTTTGGGGGAAAAAAGAAGAACAAAACAACACCAAAAGGTGACAATAAAATAGTTTAACAATTTGGATTTTTATAATTTTCGTAAAAAACTATCCAGATTAATGGTATTAGAAGAATTTCGTCGAATACTTTTGAAAATCTGAAAAGGTTCAAAAAAATTGGAAGTTTGATGGACTAATGAGTAAACGAAAAGCGCACACATGCAATCGGAACCCAAACACAAAAATAAACTCCCGGGCTCCGCTCTCTCCCTATATAAACGTGAAAAGTCTCTTCTCTGAGATTTCACAATTCAAATTCTCCTCACGCAAACAACACAAACACTCTCCTTTCCTCTCAGCAAAATTTCAAATCTCTCTCCAAACTTTTGAAAATGCTTGCATTCAAGTAATTTCCTCTCTCTCTCTCTCTCCCTCTGTTTACGATATTGTTATGATTTTGATCAGTATTTTGTATTCTGATGTGTTGAGTGATTTTTCAGACCTGAAGAGCAGTTACAGCTCGTTGAACGTGAAGAGATCGAAGATGAAGATGACTTATTCGAGGCTATTGATAAACGTAATTTCTATTTTTTTTCGGTTGCGAAATTCTTATACTAATCCGTTTTCAGCTTCGATCAGCAAAATACATTTTTCTTCAAAGTTCAGCAGCAACTTTATTTAATTTCAAAATTTGTTGTCCTTTGCTGTGTGATTTTGCTTTTCTTAGTTGATGAAAGTTATGGCTCTGAATTAGTTGTTGCGATAGTCGTAGTACTGTTTTTTCAGTTTCGCGCACATTATACTACTGCTTTGAAGTAACCGTGACACTCGTTAACTGTGTGATTTTCATTCTTAGTTAACGAAAATTATGGATCTGGATTAGCTCTTAGTATTCTGTTTTTCGGTTTGGCTCAACATTTTACCATGCTTTTTGACTACGATATTTCTCATTTCTCGTAAAAACTCAACAGGAATTTTGGTTAAACGTTAAAATTCATGTAAGTTTACTGCATGAATTTTATGAAAGTTATGGATCTGATTTGGTTCGTTGTGATACAATTAGTACTTGCTAAGTTCCTCTGTTTCACGCAACATTACGTTTCTCTGAAGTATGATTATTGTAAATATCTTATATAAACATTGTTTAGTGCAAAATGGCGTTGCTGTTTATGATTTATCTTTTTAATCATCAAAGGTTCTCTGGAATATAATTATTGTGTTATGCTTATGATTCGGTTCGTTGTGATACAATTAGTACTTACTGTTTATTCATGATTCAAGCTACTAGTTCATTCTTCAATCAATGCTAGCGTGTGTGATGTTGATTTTCAGTTTTTCTTCTGTAACCGAGATATGTGATTTTCAAGCGCATCAGAAGGATTTGGCGGTAATTCGGAGTATGATATGTCTTGATCTCTTAACAAATCTAAGGAGTTCTCTTTAATTCAAAAAATTCATTGCGCTCTGTATTTTTCTTCGTTAACTCATAAAATTCTGGCTTCAAATCAGCTGGCTACAAAATGTCCATATAGTTTACTGGTCTTGTGCTCACTACTTCATCCAGTTGTCTTATTCTTTAATTAGTGCTAGTGTCCCTGTGTTTTGATCTCATCGTTGTAGCATAATTTACGGTTTCGATTTTCTGCTCTGTTGTGAGTTTTTCTTATCATTATCCTTTTGAGATTTTATGAACGTGATAGTAATCTCATCGACTGCATTTTAGAAGAGTACAAACTCAAATTTGTAGTATTATGTTCCTCCTGGTATCTACCTTTCAAGGTATTGTCATGGAATAGTTTTTTAATAAAGGCTTATCTCCTTGAACTTACACAATTTAATGTAAAACTCAAAGCAGATCTTAAACTGGAATGATGAAGCTATAGTCTCAATTTTTGATATCAAATGTAAATTCAAGTAAAATCCTGATAAGCTTTTCCTGACAATTAAATGTTATGAAATCAACTAACTTTGTAAAATTATTGAATATTTTATGCAGTGATCTCTCATGGAATCAATGCTGGGGACGTGAAGAAACTGCAAGATGCAGGGATCTACACCTGCAATGGCTTGATGATGCACACGAAGAAGGTGAAAAGGAAAATCACTTCTGCTGTTTATTATCCATGATGCACGCATTATATACTTCCGCTTTGCAATCTTTTTTCTAATAAGTATCAAATTTGTCTTGCTTTCAGAACTTGACTGGGATCAAAGGGCTGTCCGAAGCAAAAGTTGACAAGATCTGTGAAGCAGCTGAGAAGATAGTGGTAAGAGATTTATGTTCTGATAGACTGATTGTCATATTCCAAGTGATGATATCATCATATGTTTCTGCTACTACTGACTTCACTATTTTGTAATCTTTGCAGAATTTTGGCTATATTACTGGAAGTGATGCTCTGCTCAAAGTATGAATTTTTTGTTTCTTTATTCATTTTATGCCTTAACTTAAATATTGCTTGGCTGGAGATGTTAAAAGTTAATAGCCCACAAAACTCGCTCTATAATTTAGTGCTAACAGCTCCTATTGAGTAAATCACGGTGCTTCTTTTCTTTGCTAACCACTCTTGATCCTTTCTGCGTGAGTGACATATTTAAGGAAGTGTAAAATCCTATTTGTGCCTTATATAAAAAGATATCTGAATACAACATGTTTGCTACAGAGGAAGCAGGTAGTTCGTATTACAACAGGAAGCCTGGCACTGGATGAACTTTTGGGAGGTAAACGTTGCACTACTTCTTAATTTATCCCGAATTCTTTAATTGTCACATAAATAGCTCTTGGTTCTGATAGTTTCTCTTCTGATGTGAACTTTCTGAAGGAGGGATCGAAACTTCAGCAATCACTGAAGCTTTTGGTGAATTCAGGTAACAATCAACTAATTATCGTTTTACCTTTGCTGTAGAAGCATTATCTGAATATGTCATCTAACTCTCTACTGAATGAACAATTTATTCAGATCTGGAAAGACACAACTTGCTCATACTCTATGTGTCTCTACTCAGGTTCACCTCTGATCTTAGTCAGAAGCAATGAAGTTTTTGACCTTCTAGATCCCTCCTTATCCTTTATATGCTTTAGACTTAATCATGGATTCATCCAGAAATTGACAAGAGTTTCAATTCATTTGTCTGATTTATTTCAGCTTCCTACTAGCATGAAAGGAGGGAATGGAAAGGTGGCTTACATTGATACTGAGGGAACATTGTATCCTTGCTGATATTTCCTTACTCATGTAGCATCAATAATCAAACTAGCACTTCAAAGTCTCTTCATGAAGTAGCAGCTGTAGAAACAAAAGAGAATGCTTCCTTCCATTTTATCATGTTTCTTTAACTAAGTGTACTATAGTCGGCCAGATCGTCTTGTGCCCATTGCTGAAAGATTTGGAATGGACGCAGGAGCTGTTCTTGACAATGTAAAGCATCTTTTGACCCTCATTTAATGATCTCTCCTCTCTTTGTTTAGCTTACTGACTTTTCAGCTGATTTCTTATCATTCCCTTTTTCCCATTATGATGTGAATTCACCAGATCATTTATGCCCGTGCATACACATACGAACATCAGTACAACCTACTTCTTGGTCTGGCAGCAAAAATGGCTGAAGAGCCTTTCAGACTTCTGGTGAAAGCCACAACTTCTATCCTGAATAGAATCATTGCTAATGGAAGTTGGCTCATATACTGAATATTACTTGCAGATTGTTGACTCTGTGATTGCTTTATTTCGGGTGGATTTTACTGGAAGAGGAGAACTTGCAGAACGTCAGGTATAACAAAATACAGAAATATGATATTTGATTTATAAGTTCCTGTCTCTTGATATTTATCTTTGTTCTAATAAGAGCCTGCAGTCATCTATTCTAAATATGTTTTAATTTGAATGACTGCACCTTCTTGCCATTTCCAGCAAAAGTTGGCTCAGATGCTGTCCCGATTGATAAAGATAGCTGAGGAATTTAATGTTGCTATTTACATGACTAATCAAGGTAGGCAATCTACTCTGCGCATCTACAAAATGTGTTGATATGTTTAGAATCATAACAGAAGGAATAGGAGCATTAACAATGAAACTTCCTAAGTGTTGATGTAATAGATTTTACTCCAAACAGCTAAACTGACTCGCTTTCTGTGTGCTGTATATTGATTGGCTTTTATCTACGTTAAAACTCCAAGCATGCTAACACAAGTAGCTGGATTGATTGAATGCAGTTATAGCTGATCCAGGTGGAGGGGTGTTCATATCAGATCCAAAGAAGCCAGCAGGAGGTCATGTACTTGCTCACGCAGCAACTATAAGACTAATGTTCAGGAAGGGCAAAGGAGAACAGCGTGTCTGCAAGGTGTTTGATGCACCAAATCTTCCAGAGGCCGAAGCAATATCCTACTCTTATTAAATTAGCTTTCCTTCTCTTATCATTCTTTTCCACTGAGTCAAGTTTAGCAGCAAGGGGTTAATAGAAAGTTCACCTAATTAAGGTTTTTTTTCCATGGTCACCTATTAAGTTTTCTTAACAAAAAACACATTTTTCAGATAACACCAGGAGGAATTGCAGATGCTAAGGACTGAAAATCAGCTGGGACTTCCTCTCTGCTGCAGCAGAGAGCTGCTTATGCTTACATTCCCGCTTTCTTATTTTGATGCTTACTTTTTAGTGTTAGCCATAAATATATCAGTTTAGCATAAAAAGATGTTAGTAAACCACTGTTTTGTCACACTTATCGTGGTGTTTTCACTAATATAGTTAGCTCTTAGTCTAGTTATCTTGTATTATCATAGACGGTTTACAAAATGTTGACATGCATTATCAATAATATCGGCAGTTTCGTTTAGTCCTAATACTTCATCCGATCATCTATGTTCACAAATCCTCCGTCCTCTGAGTCTGGTATCTAACAACCTACATTTTTGACAAGGCAAGTTGTTATGCAGCCAGAGCCACTTTCCTGCTAAAGCATATTGTGCATATAGTGTCATGTGCTTAGTTTACCATCTTTTAAGTAACGACTGTTTCTTGGGCCTTAGCCCAACTTTTGGTATTCTACAATCTCAATGCACAAGGGAACAGATACCTGACCGCTGATGTTTCTTATTAGCAAGAAACATTAGCCAGACAGCATGGATAAAAAACATTTGTAAATGGAAAAAGCAAGGGTAAAAGAAAATAGAAGCACCAAATACACATATTAAGATATAAGCAAAGCCCCTGTATCAAGACAGAAGTTATTTAAAGTAGACGTCTTCCAGCCAAGAAAATGGCCTAATTCCAGTATACGACATAGCGAATCACGTTCCTTGGTAGCAATATGAAATATCTTTCCTCGCCTTTTAACATTTCTCTACGACCATAAAGCTCATAGCAATAGAAGTTGAGAATAATAGAAAGAGTTGGAAAAGCACAAGAAAGAAGGCCAAATAATAACGAAGCCTCTGTGGTGATGAAAACTGCAGTCAGCTTAGTAGTGTTGGGACCAGTTAGCGGCACTGTCCACTCTGGGCATGCCTGTACCCCCTTTTTTGGACTCAGCATCCACCTTAAAGTTTGCACCGCACACCTCGCCTGAGCTGTCCACCCTTGGTACTGGTTTCAACTCATTACGGGGGTGCTCATAACTCCTCAAGCCACCAGAAGATGTGAAGAAGCATCCTGAAGAAGGAAACAAACAACAAAACACGTAAGTATTCTGCTAAAGATTCAAAAGTAAATCATCTGACATTGAGCATCTAAAAAAAAAGCAACGAAACAACAAACACAAAACACGTTGTTATAGCATTAAATCCGAAAATGCCACATAAGGACGGAGGGGAGTGGAGTATGAGAAGCACATGAAGCATATATCCAACCCACAGATATTATGTCATGTGTCAACCTGAATTATGAATCCCATCCCATTTGATTGATTTATGTATAGGCATTTTGCAGTCTTGCCACATGAACTTACCTACCTCTCCCCAATTTACCCTCTTCTTCACCCAGAGAAAAGGAGATAAAAGTCGTACAAAGAGAATTATTTGCACAAATAGAAGAGGTCAGAATGGATCCGATACAAATCAAGTCATTTGGTTATGTTGGTCATCAGAGACCAAATATTAATTAGCTTGCAAAGAGCATATTTGTCTATTTTAATCATCCTATGATTGAGCAGCAACTCCTTATTTTCCAATGTCAATAGAAGTACTTTTACTGATTACTCATCCAAAAACAAGAAAGAAATACTATGCATGTAGACCTTTCCCTTGAGTGTAAGAAGTTCATCTGCATTACCTTTGGGAAATGGTGCAAAGGATTTTCCACAACCTTGCTTCACAATGTCAGCATCATCGGAGAGAACTAGGTGGCCTTCAGAATCAGTACCCCAGAAGAAGGGCACACTCCCATCAACATCCTATAACAATGAAAGTGGTACATGTAAAGTCTAGTTGCGACAACAAGAGACGAGACACGAGACAATTCAAGACAACAAAGGACTACTCACAGAAGCTAGGAAGGAAGTCTTTGAAGAGCTATCGTAAAGAATGAAAGCAAACTTTCCATGAATATCTCTCACAACTTGATCTGGAGGATAAGGACCTCTATCCCTCAAAGTCCTGTAAGCCTCAATAACAATGATAACTTCGTTTGCTGTCTTGTTTAACCCATATTGTTGCTTAAGATGAGCTACATTCTCAATGTGGCCTTGAAACAAGCAGAATATGTCATCCACAACAGCGAACAACCTACAATAAACAGAAAGGATCTAAAATTTCATTATTCTGATGTATCCAGAAAGCATGATTTCGTTCAAAATAAATAAATCAAAATTACTCTAACTGAATGACAATAGTGATTATTAAATAAAAAATAAAAAAAAGGAAAATCTGTCACACCCAAGCCACTAACCCCAGAAAGACCATCATTACATCCAAACCGAAACCGACAAAAACACAAATCACAAAACCAGCACACATAAAAGAGAAATATTTATAATTAAAAAAATTATACTCCTATATTTTGTCAAATTCACCAAGATCCACTAAAAAAATAAACAAATCGCAGAAAATATGAAAGATCGGATTACACAAGAACATAAAGTCAACTGAGTCGAATAGTGGAATTAAAAAAAAAACAGTCGATAGATCTTAGTTTTATTTTAGGGGTAAATGAAAACAAATATCACATCAAAGAGAAATGGGATAAGAAATAGGACCTGGGAAGAAGAGGGTTTTGGCGATCAGACGAGTAAGCCAAGAATCCAGAAGAGCCCAAGTTGATGTTGACAGAGCCTGAATGATTGGAGGCAAAGCGCTGTGCCAAGAAACCATCTTTCAGAGCAGATACTGCTGTCTCATTGTTCGGACTCTGAAGCCCTTCTGGACTTTTAGCCACTGATTTGTCAAAAACTGCTAGCATTTTTGGATCAAATGTTTATTGTGAAATGACGAGTGATTCTGCAAAATGATGATGATCTATTGGAGTTTGGAGGGTTGAAATAGTTCGCTAGTGGGAGTTCTTTTCCGCGTCCTTTTTCTTGGATTACCATAAATGCCCTTTCTTCATATTTTTTGGTAATTAAATTTTCATATTTATAAGTATAACTGGTATCATAAGGGGCCGTTTGGTTTGAATGCGGCTTATGCCGGGATAAATTATATTAATATAAGTTATGTTGGAATTGCCTTTTATTCATTGTTTGACATATTATATTAAATATGACAATTGCATAATTTGTAAGAAAAATGTATAAGTTCCGGTGCTAATTACCCTACCCTTTATAAGGTAAAAGTTATTTCGGTATTAGTTTTAATCCTAGGATAACTTATACATGATATTCTAACCAAAAAAATATTAAGGTGATATTAAATTTTTATATCAGTAATATACCTTCTTATACCTCATACCAAACGACCCCTATAAGGGTGGTATAAAAATTTAATACCACCTTAATACTGTGTTTGGTTATCAAATCAGGTATAAGTTACCCTAGTGTTAATTTTAACACTGGGATAACTTATACCTTATAAAAGGTGGGGTAATTAACACCGGTATAACTTATACCTTATTCTTAGAAATTATGCAATTGTCATTCTTAATACAACATATCAAACAATAATGAATAAACAACAATCCCAGCATAACTAATCCCAGTATAACTTATCCCAATATAAATTATACCAGTATAACTTACACCGGTTTAAATCATATTCCAAGGGGTCGTTTGGTTTGAATATGGCTTATGCTGTGATAAGTTATGCTGAAATTAGTTACGATGGGATTAGTTATGCTGGAATTATTTTTTATTCACTGTTTGGTATGTTGTATTAAAAATAATAATTGCATGATTTGTAAGAAGAATGTACCAGTTATTCGATGTTAATTATCCCACCTTCTATAAGTTATAAGTTATCACGGTGTTAATTTTAATCCCGGAATAACTTATACCTAGTTTGCTAACCAAACAGAGTATTAAGATGTATTAAATTTTTATACCATCACTATACCTTCTTATACCCCGTACCAAACGACCCCTAAGTTGGACATGGAATCCCAACTTCAATATTACTTCTTGCTTCTAAACAACTCGACAACTACAAAACAAACAAATTCTGCTATGGGTAAAAAATTAGTTTTTGCATCTGTCTAGCTAGACCTGGTTTCAAACCCCCTCTACAGTGCACCTCTTGAGTTATCAATCTAATTAACTCTGCACAACTTTAATTCTTTTTCTGAAAAATTCGATAGTTTCTCTCCAACCAAATTTGGTACACACTACACTACACCTGCTAGAACCATTATGTATGTTACTATCTATGAGCTCCCACTATTAGCATATGTTGTTATCCATTCTATCTCCTCAATTCATCAGTGGGCTAGTTTACTCACTCATTTTCATTGAAGTAGCTTTAGCCATATTTCTTATGAGAACCCACATTTGAAGAATTAGTGTTGATGGTCCTCCATTTCATCCTCACACAATGGACATATTGGATTGCTTGGGATCCCCCCACTTTGTTAGCATGTTTTTTGTATATAACCTTCTATGTATTTGCTAAATATAACACTGATTTTGGACTCCCCATGTTGTTGCATATTTGTTTACTCTTAAAATCAGATAACAATCGAATTTATATGCGATTTTAAGGATACGTGATGTAAACTGATAGTACAAATTGAGAAAATAGATTAATATTGAAAACAATGATAAGAAAATGAATGCAAACAACACAAATTGAACAGCCTTAGCCTTTGAGTTTGATCACCCTCGATCCAAGAAATGCCTCAACTGATGTAATAACAGAATAACAAGTGATGAGAACTAGAAATAATAGTGTATTACTTTTTGGTGTGTATTACAATGTGGTTTACAAATGATCAAACCCCTTTTATATAGTAAGGGTGTCCTTGCTTTCCCACATCCCCGTTTTCATGATTTAGGCAGCTCCCATTTCGCCCGCCACTACTATGGGAATCACTTTTGCTTTCTTTTTCTGTGGCTACTTTGATCTTTCAGTTCGCCTGGTTCTCTCTTGCCTGCCCATGGATTCAACAGCAGTTCGAAAGGTTGCCCTATTCAGGAATCTCTGGATCAATAATGATTTTCAACTCCCTGAAGCATTTCGTCGATTACTACGACCTTCCTCCTCTTTGGGTGCCTAGGTATCCACCCTAAGCCTTTCCTCCTTTGAACCTCGCCCTCTCATCACGCTTGCTGACAACCCGCTTTCTATCCCCCGAGCACTCAGTGGAAGAAGAGGAATCAAGTCATGCAGTCAGAAATCCAATCCTTGCTCCCGCAGTCAGTCCTTGGGCCTTAAGATATTATTTGCAAACATATCATGCTTGAAAGAAATGCCACCGACAAAGTAAGTACCAAAAAACAAATAACGTTATCTAGAAGAGCTTAGGACAATTCAGTCTAACAATATAGAAATTCTTCACAGCAAGAGGCTTACTTCAAATCATGCCAGGAAGGAAGGTTGCCTTACATGTCTTATTGAAGAACTAGTTATGTTTCTTGAGTTCTTATGCTTTTGTAGTGATTAAATCTACCTCCAATGAATTTCCAAACCTTGGTATAACAAGAAAATAAATATTACAATGATAATCAAAAGCTTCTTCATGTTATACCCTCCTAGGTTCGCCTTTGATTTAGCCTTGGATTGCTTAGGAATTTTCGGGGGGAAAGAGGGATAGGGTGTTAGAGCATTTTGGGTGAACCAAAATTTGATATCTCCTAGAATGAAAGAGTGAAAAGTAGTTATGTCCTTTTATAACCAGTCTGAGAAATTCTATTGCCCTACATGACAACTAGGCCGCCTCGCATCGGCCACTGAGCCTAGTGCGACATGTGTCGTTATTTGGTCAAATAAAATCGGTCATTTGTCCTTATACATGTCGCCTGCTTACGGGTTATTCCCAAACCTTATAAATCTCCAACTTCATGGGTGGAGAAAAGCGTGCGGTGTAACATCATCTCCCCCCTCCCCCCTCTCTCCCGAACATTTATCCTCAAATGTTGAATCGTAGCCACTCCTTGCAAACTTCTCTAGTCATTTTGGGTTGTGCCCTTTATAGTAGTCTCATTGTTACCTCCTATAGTATGGAACAAATTGGGTACCTAGATTTCATATCTTCTTCAGCTTCTAAGGTCATTTTTTAAAAGGTTGACACCTAGAACGGATTTATATGGCCACTTCACCAAACTTTGAGGAAATTCAATCAACCAATAGACCACAAAGATTTCAGAAGACGGTTCTTGAAAATGGTGAGATCCTAAAGAAAGAAAGTTCCAACAGGAATTTAAAAGGAAATGATTGTTGTCATAAGTGTAAAAAGTCTGGACACTTTATTAAAGAATGCCCTTTTCATAAGTAGGATCACTACAAAACCAACATTGTTAAAACAACTAAGCGGAACACGGTCCCTAATAAGAAATTCAAAAGAAGAGATGTTGCTAAAAACATGGTGAAGCAAGCTTTGGCTGACTAGAGAGATTCATATGATCAAGGAGATGCATCTATGATGGTTGTTGACAATGAATATGAGTCAATCTTCGCACTTATGGCTAAATCTTATGATAACAAGGATGAGGTAAGTTTCTTGATGTTCAAAGAAATTTAAAAACTTACTCTAAGAAAAAATTTATGTCCTTAGAAAATGTGTTGATTGATGCATCATGGCCTCATTAATGAGAAAAATGCTTTATTTGAAGAATTGGTGACATAGAACAATAGGGGGAAGATATGGTTATTTCTATTGTAGACTTGAAGGAACAAGTGGAAGAAGTAACTAGAGAACATATCTTGTTAAAAAAACAAACAAAAAAATGGATGGACAACACTAAGGGTAAATAAGTGGCTAGTGAGGTTAAACTTGAGCTTGAGAGTGAGCCTAAGAAAGTTAAAACAAGTCTTGTTGCTGAGCTTAAAAAGAATAAACAACTTTAGGAGGATTTTAAAAGGGTTAAAAAAGATCTTGATAAGTCACTTCAATGGACCCGGTCCTCTAATGTAATAATGTCTATGTACAGGAGTAATGGTGAAAACATACAAGAAATCGGGTTCTAAAAGGCTAAAACCTCATATAATCCCCATAACAAGTATGTAATTGTGGCTGATAATAGATTGTGCACTCACTGTTGTCAAACTGGTCATTACAAGGACTCTTATAAAGTAAAAATTCAGTCTTTACAAAAAAATAGAGTTCTTGTTGAAAAGAAGCATACTGATGAGGAACCTGGTTCCCCGAAAAGAAAATATGTGCTGCCTGCATGGGCAAAAAAAAGTTTGATCCGCATGTTCTATCATATAAGGGACCCAAGCTGGCTTGGGTTCCTAAGTCTAATCATTGATTTAGTGTGCAGGCTGAAGTGAGAGGTAGTAGTCAAAAGCAAAAATGGTATATGGATAGTAGCTGCTCTAAGCGTAAAATTAGAAGAATGAATGATGTCCTCTCACTCAAGGCCCTGAAAGAACGGAGTGTATCCTTTGAAAATGGCAAGAAAGGATACATTCTGGGAGTTGGAAGGATCAAGAATTCTCTTCCCCACTCTATTGAAAATGCGTACTTCATGAAGGGGTTGAAGTATAGCTTGCTGGGCATTTCCCAAATCTATGACAAGGGGATCTTAGATGTCTGAGTGTTATTAATAATAATGCTGAGCTATGGCACAGAAGTCTGGGTCATGCAAGTTTCACGCTGCTGAAAATATTAATCAAAAAAGGACCTGGTTCATGGTCATCTCAAGTTAAGCTTCAAGGATCACAGGGTGTGTGATGCATGTGTAAAAAAAAGAAAATCAAATCCCCTTTCAAGCCCAAAATGGAAGTTAGTATCTCAAGGCCACTTGATCTCCTCCATATGAATCTCTTCGGACCTATGAGGATGCCAAGTAGAGGAGGAAAGAGGTACATATTTTCATCATTATGGATGATTACCCCAGATTTACACGGACCTTGTTTCTCATAACTGAAAATGAGACTCCAGCCGACATAGAGGAACCCGGTCCCTTAATCACAATATCTTAAGCAAAAACAAAGTTGTGGATGTTGTACATGGAACTCCAACTGCTGAGAAATTCAAACAAAGATCAAGGATGCCTTCTCAGCCTTTCTCTCTCTAATAGAGCCTAAAAATATCAAGGAATCATTGAAAGATGCTGACTGGATTACAACTATGCAAGAAGAGCTCCATCAACTTGAGAGGAACATTGTGTGGAACTTGGTTCCACGACCTGCTGACCGTGTTAAAATAGGGTATAACACCATGCTTGGTGTGAAAGGAAGGAACCTACTAATTATGCAGATCTATGTTGATAGCATCATCTTTGGAGTAACAGTTGACTCTCAATGTGAAGAATTTACAAAACTCATGGGAAGTGTCATAGAAATGAATACGACGGGGGAACTACATTTCTTCTTAGATTTACAAGTGAAGCAAACTCCCAAGGGGATAAGATAAGACAATAGAAGTACATCAAAAAGCTGATGAAGAGATTTGACATGGAAACATAAAAAATCATTGACACTCCTATCGCCACAACTACTCGTCTAGACATGGATGAACCTAGTTCCCCTATAAATTAGACCATGTATATATAGAGGTATCATAGGGTCACTTCTGCAGTAGACCAAATAGTGTTTTAAGTGTGGGTCTGTGTGCCAAGTTTCAATCCAACCAAAGGAATCTTATCTGAAAGCTGCTAAGAGAATCCTAAGATATCTCAGAGGGATGCAGGACATGGTTCTCTACTATTCCTCGAGAGATAACATTAAATTTGTTGGATATGCTAATACTAATTATGCATACTATATAGTGAACAGAAAAGCACATCTGGAATGACTCATTTCCTTCGATCATGTTTTATCTCATGGGGTACAAGGAAACAAAACTCAGTAGCTCTCTCAACAGATGACACAGAATATGTTGCAGCTGCCTCGTGTTGTGCTCATTCACTATGGATCAAGCAACAATGTTGAAAAGGGTCTTATCTAAATAAGATTTTGATGCACAGAAGATCAAATTGCAGATTGGCATGGCAAAAAATCTAGTTCAACATAAAAAGACTAAACATATTGATATGAGGCATCATTTTCTAAGAGACAACGTGGAGAAAGCATTGATATGCATGAAGATCTACAGCACAGAATATCAAACTGCAAACATCTTCACCAAGGCACTAAGTAGGGAACAATTTGAAAGAAACAAATTAAAGCTGGGACTGTTGAGGCCAACGTGAGGACCAGTCCCTTGATGATTGGCTATGTTAAGAAGGAAAGGTGCAATGCTAAAATGTATTTTTTGGCGACATCTAACTCAAATCTATACTATTACAGGTATACACATATGGCAGTTTCAGGACAAAAAATAAGTAAGAGTGACATTGCACTTCTAAGAGTCTTTGCTCATGATTTTCAAAAACCGTCACGGAACCTGGTTCTTGTGACTCATGTTGGTAGTCTCTTCAATACTTATATGCCTTCTTAAGATGTTGAAGTGTCATGTAATTAATAGATTTCTGCCTCTCTCCTAATTATTGAAGTCCAAAATGTTAAACCTCTTCTAAAGTGACCCATTGCCCAAAAAAACTACTTCTCTATCTTACACCAACCAAAAACGATTATTTTCTTCAAAACTAAAATCAACCTTGTCTCAAAAGAATCATTCTCTCCAAATATACCAGAAGTGAACCCAACTCAGTCACTTTTCAAAATCCGAACTCCATCTGAATCGAAGCCCAAGAAGTCTTCGGTAGATTTTAATAGAAGTTTAACTGAAAGGGAACATGGTAGATCTAATATTTTAGAGCGCAAGTTGAAATTTTTTGCTGGATTTGTGGAAGTCTTGAAGGATGGAGAAATTAGTAAATCTGAGAACTGAATAAGGGACATGATCCGTCAAGTCCTTCTCAGGAAGTCAATTTTAATGATGATCTTTTTTTTGAGTTCTGTGTTTAAACGAACTTCCGATCTAGTAAATAGGGATTGATGAAAAGTAGGCTGATTGATGATGAAGTGGTGTGACTTGCTGATGTGATTGTGAAAAAGAGAATTAAAAAACATAAAAAAAACAAAAAAGATTTAGAAAAGAAAGTTTAATGAGAAAGATACAGTAGATGATAACGGTAACAGATTAAGAAGAAAAAAAAGGAGACATGACTGCTCAGGGATAGAAAGAGTAGTGTAAGTGAGGAACCTGGTCCATCACAGAAGCAAAAGGTTGAGCCATTAAGTTTGAAGGGAGAAGACTTTGAAGTCTCAAAAAGTATTGTAAGGCAGAGTGTTGACTCTTATATTGCTGGAAAATAAGGGGAACTTCTTGACATTGTTGGTTCCAAAAATAGAATCACCTCTTTGTTCCTCCAAGTCCCAACGTTTATGAAGAAGAAGTAAAAACTTCTATGTTTTATATGATACTCCGATGCTATATGTGCATGGGACTGAGTTTCTTGATGAGAAGAAGCTTGGGGAGATTCTTGGTGATCTGATTGATGGTTCAACCCACTTAGGTTGAGAACCTGGTCCTCGAGGATCCTTGACAGAATAGAATGCTAAGTTGAAGGGTGAGAATGAAAGATTGAAGAAATATGCGGAGGAACTGAGAGAGAAAATAATCATTGATCAAAGAGGAGTAAATGAATGATGGACAAGCTCATCAAGGCGTCAGACCCTTACTTTTCCTTCTGCCCAATGATCCATATCTTTCAACCTTCCAAATTCCATTGAATTCTAATCTTCTTTTAATCACTATATTTACAAACCCAGTAAAATCTCATAAGTGGGATCTGGGTAGGGTAGAGTGTATTTAGACCTTACCCTACCCAAATGGATAGAGAGGTCGTTTCCGATTGACCCTCGGCTCAAGGAGATGAAAAAAACAATATATCAGTAATTTGAAAGGATATGCTCTTTAAGTGTAATAATAATAATAATAATAATAATAATAATAATAATAATTCAAAGAAAAAATGATGGTTTGTAAATGGATCATGCATCGAAAATAAAAAATATTAAAACTCGACATTGCCCTTAGCTATCTTAGACAAAAACCCACCGAACTAGGCTCACAAAGGTACAAAGTAATGCAAGAGTCAACTGCCTATCAAATGTCATATCTTCGAAATTCTAAAGCCTCGCCATATTTTGCCTGATCACTTCTTCCCAATATTTCTTAGGCCACCATCTGCATCTTCTCGTGCCTTTCACGACCAGCCGCTCACACCTCCTTTAAATTAACGTACAGATGAATTATTTTGGCTTCTTAATTATAGAAGAACGAGCCACGTGCACCTTATCCCGAATGTCATCATTCCTAATCTTATCCTTTCTAGTGCGCCCACACATCCACCTCAACATCCTCATTTCTGTTACTTTCATCTTTTGGATATGTGAGTTCTTAATAGGCCAACACTCAGCCACATACATCATTGCCGGTCTAACCACCGCTTTATAGAACTTACCTTTAAGTATCGTTGGCACTCTCTTGTCACACAAGACTCCAGATGCTAACCTCTACTGCATCCATCCTACCCCAATAGGGTATGTAACATCCTCGTCGATCTCCACTCCCCCTGAATAACCGAACCAAGGCACTTGTAGTTGTCTCTACTTGGGATAATCTATGACTCAATCCTCACATCCACGTCCATATCTCCCGGCCCGACGCTGAACTTGCACTCGAGGTATTCCGTCTTTGTCTTGCTTAGCTTGAAGCCCTTCGACTCAAGAGTCTGTCTCCAGACTTCCAATTTTTCGTTAACACCGGCTTGTGACTTGTCAATCAGAACTATGTCATCTGTGAATAGCATGCACCATGGCACCTCCCCTTGAATATGGTCTGATATCGCATCCATCACCAGGGCGAATAAGAATGGACTGAGCGCAGAGCCTTGGTGTAATCCCATTTCAACCGGAAAAGGCTCAGAGTCCCCTCCTACTATCCTAACCCGAGTCTTAGCCCCGTCATACATGTCCTTAATTACCATAACATAAGGCACTGGCATACCTTTTGCCTCCAAGCATCTCCAAAGAACTTCTCTAGGAACCTTGTCATATGCTTTCTCAAGGTCAATAAAGCACCATGTACAAATCCTTCTTTCTCTCTCTGTACAGTTCCACCAACCTCCTAACAAGGTGTATAGCTTCTGTGGTGGAACGACCCGGCATGAACCCGAACTGGTTGTCGGATACAGACACTGTCATCCTCACTCTTGCTTCAACCACCCTCTCCCATACTTTCATGGTATGACTCAATAATTTGATACCCCTATAATTGTTACAACTCTGGATATCACCTTTGTTCTTATACAATGGAACCACCGTACTCCACCTCCACTCATCCGGCATCCTCTTCTCTTTAAAAATAACATTAAACAACCCATTCAACCACTCCACACCTGCTCTCCCTACACACTTCCAGAATTCTACCGGTATCTCGTCCGGCCCAGTCGCTGTGCTCCTACTCATCTTACGCATAGCCCCCACGACCTCCTCGACCTCAATACGCCTGCAGGGCCCGGAGTCACGATGGCTTTCAGAATTCTCCAATTCTCCTAGCACAATATCACGATCCTCTTTCTCATTCAGAAATTTATGAAAGTAATATTATGTATTCTTGAATCTATTGTGCTTTTGCTATAATTACTCTACTATGGGCAATCACTTTATTTTGTGCAATGACATTCACTTGTTGTTCTTGTTATTATTTATGTTGTGTTGCCCAAGTGGCATGAGTTAATGTTGCTGAACTTCTTTTTCGTTGTGCTTCTTCTATTATTCTTTTTGATGATGCCAAAAGGTGTAAATTATATAGGTGTCAACATAGGTGTGAAAGTTAGCTCTGCTTGGTGAAAGATAGTTGTGCATGAAAGTTATATAGGTGTCAACATGGGGTGGACAAAAATTGAATTGATATATTGTATTGTGCAGATGGCTCTGCTTTGCAAGGGAAACACCGCTGATAATATGTTGATTATAGGTCTGATCCGCAGGAAAACACGTGAGAAATCTGGTTCTTAAGAGGTATAATAATTTTGGGGTTGTAATCATCAAAAAGGGGGAAACTGGTCTAATTATAGGTCTGATTCGCAGGAAAACATGTAAGGAATCTGGTTCTCAAGTGGAATATTAATTCTAGGGTTGTCATCATCAAAAAGGGAGAAATTGATAAGTTATGGTATTTTGAGTTTTGATGATTTGCCAAACAGTGTTGAGGAACTAGTTATGATAAGTTCCTTAGGTTTGGTTCTTATGAGGTATATGGCTAATTCGTCGTGTAACTAGGTGTAAATGTTCAATTTGTGAGACATTGGTTTAAATCGAACGAGGCAGATTATGTGATAGGTTACTAGTAGCTTGGGCATATGTACTTTACTTTATGATTTTATGATCTAACAAACTTACCACGCATAACCAGATAAGGAACCTGTTACATATTTACAAGACCTCAAGATCACAAAGTTCCACGTTGGGATCCAGTGGGGGATAGAACTCAACCCTTCAGAGTGAAAGAACAATTAAGGGAACAGGTCCTTACCAGCTTCCGAGGTAATTATACGAAGCCAACTTTTCAGCTGAAACAGTTGCTTCTTGCATACGCTACAGTACATGAACAGTGTAGTAGTCAACTTTCTATGAAGGCTTTTTACCTACCTTTCTTACATCATTGTAAGTAATGTCACACATGTATTATTAACATCAAGAAAGGTAAAAGAATCACTAGAACACTTGGATATTTCTCTGAAGCATGCCTGGTACAATCATTCAAGTTAATTGACTCAAGATAATCTGGACAGTGTGCCTTTAGATCCACAAGAACCAGATTAGGGACCTGATACCTTGGTGTTCCCCTGATATAAGTATAAGTCAACTATACAGTTGGAAGTAACTGCAAAACGTGACTGCCTACAACTGTACACGCAGCAGTTTAGCAGACAGTGCAACAGTCACTTCCCATTGAGAAGAGGCATGTATTAACCAAGAATTGACATTACATTATTGTATGTGAGGTCACACATGTATTATTAACAACAAGGGAGGTAAAACACAATCACTTTAACACTTAAAAAATCAAAAGAAAATATTCTCTCAAGTGCTAGATACAACCTCTCTCAAGAACAAAGCTGCTACAACCTCAAGGACCATATCAAAACATTGAAGATATCTTAATTCCTTAGGTTTTTTAAGTCTTTTTTATTTGTAACTCCTACTTAGCTTAGTTAGAAGCATTGTGTAGGAAACCCTTTATAAATCATAAATTCTTGTATTTGTATCTTGACTAGAGTTAGTCGAGTTGAGCATTTGTAATAGAGTTATTACAAAGTGGCTTGTAATAGTATTATTACAAGTTAGAGTAATTAAAGTCTTTGTAACTAGAGAGTGACAACGTGGCTTGTGTTGAGAGTATCACAAGTTAGTTAAAATCTTTGTAACTAGAGAGTGACAAAGTGACTTGTGGTAAGAGTATCACAAGTTAGTTGAATTCTTTGTAATAGAGTTATTACAAAGTGGCTTGTAATAGGGGTTTACAAGTTAGTAAAGTTGAAAGCAAGTGTAGGTCGTGGTTTTTGTCCCATTGAGTTGAGATTTTTCTATATAAAAATTCTTTGTGTTCTTTATTTTCTGTCGAGCTACTGTGGGAATAATTAGAGAAGCTGATTCCCTATACTGAGTGGTTTTATAGTCTGTTGCTTACAATGAGAATTGATAGAGAATCTGATCCTCTATACAATTTGGTGGACGCTTAGTTTCTCTCAATCACAAACTGGTATGAACATGTCAATGAGTAGTAATTGAATATTAAAGAATTATTGTAAGTCAGAAATCTCCGGTTGGGTATGAATATGATATGTCAATGGGTAGTAATGGAATATTGACGTTGTCAGTTTGTTAACATATTATGAATTCGTTTATTTGCACACAATTTATTCATGAGAATTTTTTCGTACACTATCTAGTTAAATATAATTACAATAACATACAACTTAAAATACAAAATTTAAACAATATGTCTTTTGTATATTTTGTATCTTATTTATACATAGTAAAACAAATTTCATACAACTAATTATGTATTATACAACTTATCTACAATTTTATACATTACTTCTACTCAGTTATATACAATTTTCATCTATAACTACAATAACATACAACTTAAATACAAATTTTATACAAAATTTATACAATATGTCTTTTTGAATATTTGGTATCTAATTTATACATAGTAAAAATAAATTTCATACAACTAATTATATATTACATAACTTATCTACAATTTTCATACATTACTTCTAGTCAGTTATATATAACTACAATATCATACAACTTAAGTATAAATTTTATACAATGTTGTTCAGCTTTCATACAATAGTTAAATAAATAAATAAAAAAATATATAAACAATATAATACAATTTTTCTATAATTTTACTATAATTTCTTTTTCGACGAGTTTCAATATGAAATTCAGTCAAAACCAAGTCTAATCTTCACCACAACCCCTCAAAATTGAGATATAAACTCCAAATCATATTCCCAATTATTTGCAACAACACTCAATCCAAACAAATAATAATTTTTGAAAACCCAAATTCGAATTCAAAGCTTCAAAGCTTTTTAATGGCTATCAATGATGGAATTGCTGCTCTCTTTTCCTTTGCTTTACATTACTGAAATTAAAACTCCAAAGAATATTTTTAATTATTTGCAATAACACTCAATCCAAACAAATAATATTTTTTGAAAACCTAAATTCGAATTCAAATCGTTGAAACTTTTTAATGGTTGACAATGGCAAAGAGTCAAACTCCTTCAAATTTTATTGATTGACAATTCCAATTCGAACACCAATTGCGCAACATGAAAGAAAATTGCTAATTTCAAAACTCTATATTAACATGATTGAAATCCATTAATAAATTTTCGGCTCTACATCTATATATATATTAAAGGAATAAAGTTACCATATATATAAGCATTATAATTAAGCCAATTGGCAAGCTATTAAAAAGCCATTTGGCAATATTAAAGAGAGTTTATAGGGATATTGTCAAATAAGGAAAAATTATATGCAATCCCATTTACCAAAATTAAATCTTTTATTATTCAATTCTTTTTTGAATCTTATATGGCAATCTAAAATTCAATTTTGTTAAGAATCTTTAATTATTTCAATTTCGTTTAGACTCCTTCATTACCGTGAATATAATCAGTTAAAAGAGATGTTGAGATAAATTTTAACTCTTATATGACTCAACTTTGATTTACCTTGAATACAATATCTTGCAGGAATGTATCTTTTTTAATTTAATGAGGTAGTCAATTTATATTTACTACAATATCATATAAAGTATTGCATATTATTTTCTCTTAAAATAGAATTTTGATGTGGATAAAATTAGTTCAAGTTTGAAAAGTAAATATAATTGTGAAAGATGAAAGTCAACCAATTATTGTAGTAAAAATAACATTTAAATGAGATTTTTGCATAGGCTGAGATAATTATCAAAGTATTCAAGAAAATAGCAAAGATAATTTGTACATAAGAGTTACTGTATAAGAATGCCTGGGGCTTTTTTCAAAACATCTTTATGCTAGAGGTTAACTATTTTTGTTTATAAAACTATACAAGTTCATTGCTTGCACTATTCAAAATTTTTATAATTTATTCAGATGCTTTACTTGATAAAATATATTTAAGTTTTCCGTTTCAATTTTTTCTGCTTTATACTAGCAGAGTCAAAAAAGGACAGGCATCAAACAATTAAAATTACAACAAAATCAATCCTATAAAAAAGAAGAAGAAGATCTCTGCTTATTCCTTCCATTCTGCAAACATATGCTCTAACGATAATACGTTATTTTTTCTAGAGTCAGAAATAAGATGATGAAAGTACCACTTAATTTTGTTGCTTATTGCATTATTGTATTTATTTGAGCATGAAGATAGTGGCACGACCAACGATTAATTAAAGTATATGTTACGCAATATATGTATTTATATATCTTCTATATGTATAATTTATTAAATCAAATCAACTCAAAACTTATCCAAACTTTAAAAAAAAATAAAAGATCAAATCCGATTCAAGTTTTTAAATTGAAAACGAAAACTCCAAGATGAAAAAAAACGCCTTGAAATTTCGGTATAGTATAAAGTATCAACATATGTATATCTTTTTATACCGATTATTGAATTAAATATTAGATGAAATAATTATATAAAAATTTATAATAGGGGAAATAACATAGAAGAGGGGGTGGATATACTGGGAGAGAATTTATATACGTTGAATTGATTAAAAGATAAAATAAAAATAATAAATAAATTTAAAGAATGAAATAATTTTGAGAAATAGTCATACAAGATAAAATTAAGTTAAATTTTATTGGTAATAGAAAACTATATTCATTATATTATATTAAACTGGTAAGTTACAAAAAATTTATATTACAATTTAATAATACTAAGTAACGAATACTATAATTAGATAATCAAAGAAGAAGAAAAAAAGAATAAAATATAAATTTCATGGTTAATATTAACATATAAGACTAATTAACATTATGATGAGAAAAATCATATTACACTGTGATATAAATATAACCGAAATCTTAAAAAATAAAAAGTCATAAAGGAATAATCCTAAAAACAATTCCAAGTGATAGAGGTAAATTAAATATATTGATTAAATTGCTCAAATATTTTGTTAACAAATATAAATCATAATTTCATGATATATATATATATATATATATATATATATATATATATATATATATATATATATATATATATATATATATATATATATATATATATATATATATATATTACACACAACATAATAATAATTAAAAATATTGGTAGATTTTTTATAAAGTTAAAGGCTTATCTCTTTATACTTTTGATGATTCAAAATTACAATTAAAATAAATATTATATTATTAACATACGAAAAGAGTGGGATAAACTTAATATTAGGATATTTATACTCAATAATACTCAAAAATAGATTATTTTTTTTAAATATCCGCGCATCGCGCGACTTCTAAGACTAGTTTATATCTCTAGTAGGAACGGTAATATAGTTTCATATAATGCATAGTAATATAAAAATTCCTTTTACTGTAAGGTTGAGTTTCATTCGTCCGAAACTAGTTAGATCAACTATGTACTGTTCTATCGGTTAGACTAATAATTTTAGTTACTAAAACTTTCAAACAATATATGTATTTATTTATGTCAGACCAAAAACAAAATTATTCGTATACAAAATGGCTAAGAAAGTATGTACATTATACTGTTTCAATAAATTATATAGTATTAAATTGAAATATGGTACTTTGGGAACGTATTTTATCCCTACAAAATCAAACCTACGTGTGAGCACGTCGAAGAAACAATTAGATTCAGCCAGATTAGTGTCGGTGAAAATCTATTTTTTTTTTAAAGTTTGGGAACTTAACTGTTGTCCAAAATAAATAATCAATTTACTTTCAGCACACATATTAAGAAAATACTAAATTATAAACAAAAATAGTTAGTATGATTATACTACCTTAAAAAATTAGTTAGTGTAAAAAAATAGTACAGTATAATTTAATATGAGCAGAAACTATGTGTATAAAGATAATTTTAAAAAAATTTATATTTTTTCTTAATTATATAAATAATATTTATTTTATATCAAAATAAAAAGATAAATTAATTACTTATCAGAGAATATTATTATAAGTTGATCGTAGAAATGGACAAAAGTGGGAAAATAAAAATATGTCCTACTCATCAGCACGTAAGGAAGTTGAAGTCATTAGTCAACAATCAATATCCAGAAATATCAGAGGGGTATCTTTGTAACTTCCACTTTAAAAAAGATGAAGAGCTTATCCAAAGAGCACTGATTGCGTGGCTATGAGACAGTTACTGACAGAATATTTAAATCTAGTACTTTACTATTTTATTTAAATATTAATGGATTGATTAATTCAAAGACTTTCCTGGAATCAATGCAAATGTGACGTGGCACCTAATATATGGGTCCATTTTTCTCTCTAATTACCTCGTTTACAAGAATTCTCTGGACAAGATGCTTATCCTTGCACAAAAACGAGGAAAAAAAAAAATGGAGATCCATATTGCTTGCACTTATGCTTAGTGGGGTCCAAATTATTAGAGGCAAAATATAAATTGATCGACAGAACAATTAAAACTAAATTATATTTTAATAATTAAAAAATATATAATATTTCTTATTTAGTCAAGCTACAATCAGGGGACCCAGTAAAGATTCTGAGGCCCAATTATCCATACCAGTGATACCTTTTGAGCTTCAAAGAGAGGAGTGGCCCATTCTAGAAAGAGAAAGGGCAATTACACGGCATTTGCATCTATACTATTTTTTGTGTCATATTTTAATTTATGCCCGCTTTACAATAGAAATTACAAGCGTACCCATGTATTCACATAACTTCAACTGACGGGGCTTAAGTTTTTCTTTTGTACTGGAAAACTTCAGTTGAAGTTTTTGTCTTTGTAATCGAAAAACTTAAGCAGCTTTCCAGCTTAAGTTTTCCAGTTATAAAATAAAAACTTAAGCAGTTTCCAGCTTAATTTTTCCAGTTATAAAATAAAAAGTTAAGCTCTAGAACTTAAGTTTTTCATTTATAAAATAAAAAACTTAATTAGTTTCCAGCTTAAGTTTTCCTGTTATAAAATAAAAACTTAAGCAGTTTCTAGCTTAAATTTTTCAGTTATAAAATAAAAACTTAAGCAGTTTTCAGCTTAAGTTTTCCAGTTATAAATAAAAACTTAAGCAATTTCCAGCTTAAATTTTTCAGTTATAAAATAAAAACTTAAGCAGTTTCCAGCTTAAGTTTTCCAGTTATCAAATAAAAACTTAATTAGTTTCAGCTGAAGTTTTTATTTTATAACTGAAAAACTTAAGCTCTAGAGCTGAAGTTTTCCAGTTATAAAATAAAAATTTTAGCTCTTTCCAGTTATAAAATAAAAACTTCACCGCTGAAGTTTTTCAGTTATAAAATAAAAACTTATGATAAATATAATTTTTTGAACCCTCTATTTCACTACACTAGAATTTTCTCTTATTTAGAGGGAAATTCAACCATATTTATAAACTAAAAGAAATAGTTTCTGTATAATTTTTCGGTGATGAGAAACATCTTATATATATTTCATTTCACAACCATATTTGAGATTAGCTATACTTTTCACTTTGGATGTAAAAAAATCTTCGAGGCTAATAAATTCAAAATAATTTCTCTTTTAAATTATTTTTACTATAAAATCACTCAAAATTTTACTGTTTCTTTTTTCTCACAAAGATATGCATCATTCATGAAGTCAGCCGTAAACACAACATTCAAAGTCAACTAATAAATTTGTAGTTTTTATGTTGTAACTGAAAAACTTCAGCTCTAGAGCTGAAGTTTCTATGTTGTAAGGGGAGGAGAAAGGAAAGCTGAAGTTGTTTAAAAAGTGGGTACGGATGCAAACAAAAAGACAAAGCGGATACAGGTTAAAAGGGGGCACCCAAATAGGGCCCCGTGCAATTTTTACGGGAAATTACCAGCTATGTCCATTTATAAGTAGCTTATTATAAAAATTGACAAATTGATAAAATATTATTAATATTAGCCAAATTAGCCAATTAGCTATTTATAGCAAAAAAATATTAAATTTTTACTTTGTTTTGAGTGGGTGTTATTAGAATAGATTGGACACAACTTAAGGAGCTTGAATCTCAGTTTTGGGATGATTTGGTGAAGTTTTGAGTTGGTTTGAATTGAAAAGTCAATGTAAAAGTTGAACATAAAAAAAATGATATGTGTATCACACTGCGTATCATTTGTGTATCACATATGTATCATATTTGTATCGATTGTGTATCACATATATATCCATATATACCTGTGTGTGAGATACATGAGTGATACATGTTTGATACATGTGTCGCAAAAGACTTTTTTGAACTCGAATGAATTACGAATTTTGATACAAAACCAGTCCAAATCACCTCCGATCTTCCTCAAATCTTGTATATTGACTTATCTATATATTTTTAATGAATTTCAACTATACCCATTGAAAAAGTTCTTTTTTTTTGCTTAGATTTTTGGAATATTGTATAGATTTTTATATTTTATCACCTTATTTGCTACCCCGTCCATGAAATTTCTTTTCCGTCTTGTATCTAATGTTGCTAATCACGCTTAAAAATATAGAAGGTGATTTTTGTATGTGATTCTTTGATAGAAAAAACTCTATTATTTTGGTTTATCAATTTTTGTAGGCTAGTTTTGGTAAATAGTGGCTAGAGGTTGGTAAGTTGAGATCTATATGGAATATTTGCGTAAGTTTCCCAATGAGAAACGGGCGTCGGGCTGTTAGAGGTCGTCTAACAAAGGAAAGGTAAATGGATTTAAATGATTTGAAAATAAATAAGAGATTTTTAAATAAATAGTCGGTTGAATTTTCTATTTATTTTTCTAGTTCGTATACAATCAACCTTTTTACAACATCATACATATATAATAATAATTCACTATAAATAATTTTATATACATATTATATATACATATATGTGTGTGAATTATACATATATCATACGTCCGCCAAATATTTTAAGTTTATGCGCTGACAAAATACATCGACAAACCCTTAAAAATTTTTACACTTTTCAATTTAACACTTTATCTTAAATTTGTTCCTTTGAACACTTTAACCAAGCCTTCACCATGTCATTTAGACACAAAATATGAAAGGCAACCAAACATAAAATATGCATGTAATTCATACGCTAAGTAAAGAATAAGACGAGGAGATATCGATTTAATTTCAATAAATTTAAATAAAACACATTTGGAAAATATTAAAGAAAAATAAGAACCCCACCCACCCATTCCTCATCTTCCCAGACGACCCCTTCTTCCTTTATCCTATCCTACCGATTTTTCATCTTTTACAAATCCCTTGCCAGTGATCGATCCCTGTTACTCCGGTCCATCCCATCCATTGGCGACTGGTTCTTTGTCGCCCCATGCTTCTTACAACCCTCTTCATTATGTCGTCTTCCCAACGGCTGCATCTTCTATTTCACCCACTTTGGCAAAAATCCAAAATTCATAATTTACAACCCTTGAGCTCCAAATATACAATAAATGGTACTTTTCTTCGGCAAATTCAATGATTATCCACATTTCAATAATTGCATGGAATTTAATTTGTGTAATTTTAGATATAAATTAGAGAAGATTGTATATGTGTGTGATAATAAAACCTTATTTTTTTGTGTATTGAATAAGAAATTGATGCTTGGCTATAATTTCATAGTTGCATACATTATTTGCCTTGCATTTTATATGCTTTAATGATAAATTATACTTTATTTGCACATAATGGAGTCTATTTTATATTTAGGTAAATTGGAGATGAAAGTAGAGTAGAAGGAATACTTAAACGTTGAAAGTATGCTCGAGAACGGTGAAAAAAAGAGGCCAGGCAAAGGCCGGCTCAACTAGGATTTAGCTTGGTGAGGCTAGTCAAAGGCCATGCTGAACCAGACTTTTTCCTGGTGAGGCCAACCAAAAGCCAGGCTGAGGCTGGCGTTAGGCTGGCGACGCTAGGCATGGGGCCATGTCTAGTATGAGTTTTGAAGACTTAATTTGTTTCCCGACTTGACTAGGATTTGACCTACACATTTAGATTTTATCCTACACATATAAATAGACCTAATAATTCCAATTTTGAAGGGGGTCGATTTTGGATACAATTTAGACATAGGGAGAATACAGAGTGATCGTGGAGACCGGAGATTCGACCTAAAGAGGCAAGAACAGCAAGGCGAAGAATTATTCTACGAGTTTTTCACTTCCTTTTCCTACTTCTACTATTGGTTATGAATTCTGCTATTATAGTCATGCATACTATTATGAATAGCTAATTTATTATCTAGGGTTTTTATGAAATCTATTGGAGGATGATTTTCCTGTTACGTTAATATAGTTTTGACGTAGTATTTTGTGGTTGGTTGAAGAGCTCAATCGACTATGACTATTTAGCGTGTATTATAGGAGAGAGTGCATATTTAGGTAATTATTGAACAACATTACTCCTAATATATGAGGGATCAATACGAAAGGTTTAAAGGTGGAATTAGGGATAACGAAACCTTGGTGCGATCCAAGTGAGCCGTATTTAATGCAATCTAATGCAATCTAGCGTAATTCAGGAAAATATGTCTAGTAAATTACAGTAATTACTCAGGAGAGAGATACAATAGTCAGAGTTCGCATGATTGGTAGAGAAGGCTTAGGCAAATTTATAAAAAAAAAACATAGAGGAAATGATTCCGACAATAAGGGAAATCAACTCTAGACCTCATTAATCTTGTCTCGAGTCCTTATCCTTATTAATTGATAGTTTTACTGCTTTTTAGTTAATTAAATAGAAATAAATATTATAATCTTTAAATTAGGAAATTATTTAGACTTGTGTTTCTTAGCGATATTGAACAAATATTGCTAAGCCTTAGTTCTCTGTGGGTTTCAACTCCAGACTTGTAAACCGAATTATATTTGCAACGATCGCTTAGTCATTTTTATAAGGCATAGTTAGGTGTGATTAAATTTTGGCGCCGTTGCTGGAGAACTAATGGTGTAGTTGTATGTGTACATATTGCTAGGTTTCAAGTTTTAACTTTTATTTTTATTTTTTGTATTTGATTTTTTTTTATTTTTGTTTTATTTATTAATTTTAAAAACATGGAATCTTAGAATTATGAGAGTTTGATATTGGTAATTCTACTTTTAATCCTCCTCGTGCATATTATGAAGGAAACCACCCATTAAAAAATTATCGAAATATTTACAAGAGCGAGTTGTGAGCACCAACTCAGTCTTATGTGTGGACTATATGTGGTGGTCAAGATGGTCACTTTCTAGGTTGTGCTTATAATTCTTATCTTCCCTTAATCTCTTACTTTAACGATCTTTTTTTCTTGTGAGGATAACAGGAATAAAGAACCTAGGGAAGCTGACCTAAAGAAGATCAAAGATATGTTAACGTGACATGTGGAACAATATGATGAAAAATCACGGCAAATACAAAGGCAAGAGGCTACTATTCACTACTTGGAGGCTCACCGTCCTGTTGATCCATTAGGAATAGGTCAGACTTAGAAGTCAGTGACCTCCTTTCAGCTCGAGGCAACATGACTTTGCTAACCAATTCAAACAACAACTGGTAAACAGGGAGTAGTGCTTTTTTATGGATATGGTGATTAGCATTGTCTTTCACCACTACATTTCTGAAGTTACAGTAACAAACATCTCGTACACTTAACACCCCAACTGTAGGAACTTTTAAAATCTCTCCAAGTAATTTTACATCAAAGAAGATGTCCACCCCATTGACCAAAAGCACAGACGTGGTCAGTATCAACTGGAAAGAGACTAGCGAAGAAACTTTGTACCTCCTCCTCATACACCTTAGGTGCATCAATGTGAAATAAATGCACCCATTGTTGAAACTTGACCATTTTCAAAATTTGGCGTATTTTCGCCATCTCAGAGATTGCTGGGTCAAACGTATGACCCAGTAAAACTTTTTGATGCCTCAAGCGCTTAGAGCATGGCTGACTTCACTTCTTATTTTCTTCACAGAACTAGGTTCTTCAATAGATTCAGACTCGTGTTTTCCAAACTTCTCTTCACTAACTTTGCCTTTTCCCTTCGACTTAACTAGTACATCCTCATCAGACATGGAAAACTCACTCACTAACTCCTTCATCTTAGAGTTAGATGTTGACCCTTTCTCATTTGAAACAGGCTTTGCCTTTTTCGAGGACCGCCCAACAAGTGCACCAGGTTCCTTTGGGTTCCTTCTTCCACCTCGATTACAGGGATAACCTTTTCACTTACAGGTACACCATCCTTTACCAACTTTTTTCTTTTCATTTTACTACTTTTCTTGACTTGAAGCCCGGTAGTAGGTCGTTTAAGTTCAGACTCAGGGGTGGACACAACCCTTCGCTTACTTATGAACGCATCAGAGCTATATTTTTTACGTCTTCTTGATCACTGGATCGCATTTCAGGTGCTTGAATTTCCGGGGGCACAATATCGATTACAGGAACAACATTGTCCTGGGGATAAGAGCCCTGACCTGGGTCCTGTGGAGAGGGATCATGTTCCTCATGTAATGCCTCAGTAGCTGCTACTACATCCCCTTCAATAGCAATAATGGCCCTTTTTCCCTCCATACTGTGTGTTTCATTTTTTCTGGGAAGTAAGTTCATACAATACCACATCAATGGATACTACAAACACAGTTACGACATCTTTCTCTTCTTCAACAGGTATTTCCACAACCATGGATTTAGTGGCAACGATGGCAGAACCCTTTGTGAACTCGGTATTTTGATCTTGTTCTCCACTTAGGGTTTAATTGGTGGGAACAACAGACGATGCGGAGAACGGAACATCAGTTTCAAGGGTTTCTAAATTGGGAAGAGATTGGGAAACGGGGAAGATGTGACTGCAGCAGTAGGAGTGATAGAGGATGACGAAGGCTCGGTAAAAATGAGAGGTTCCATTGATGGGTGAGTGGTAGTTACAGCTGAGGCAAATAGATCATAAGTTTTCTTAGCCTTTGAAAAAAGGGGTGTGGCGATCCTTCCTTTTTGGGTGATTCTATAGTAGGGGTTATGTATAAGAAGAGTAGAAGAGAGGGTTTTTAATAGGAGAGGATAACTACGAAGGGATAGGAATAGGCACCGGTTCTAAAATGGCGGTTGGGTGTGGAGAATTGCAATGTTTTAGAGGGAGATGAAACGTTTTTGAATTGAAAGGACGTGACACCAAGATCTAAAAAGTTGATGTCATGGCAATTGTATTTTGTACCATTTTTAAGATGTGTATTAAAAGGATGCACAGAACTACTAACCTTGGAACAAAAACCTAGTTCTTGAATTTTTTTTTGAAAAGAATCAATCCTCTTTTATCATTCATGCACTGCATTTATCATCTCTATGCCCATCGTGCGTGTTTACCTGCAATTGTATTGAAGTGAGTTAGACATGGCCAGAAAACACTTTGAGCTGGTTAGTTCTTAAGGATAAGAGCTAGCCAAAGAGGAATCAGGTTCTTAATTTGGCTTTAAAAGTCCCAGCTTTACTATGTTTCTTTAAAGTTGTTCCCTACTTAGTGCCTTGGTGAAAATGTCTGCAATTTGATCTTCTGTGTTGCAGAACTTCATACATGTCAACCTTTTCTCCACATTATCTCTCAGAAAATGATTCCTCACATCAATATGTTTTGTCCTTTTATGCTGAACTAGATTCTTGGCCATGTTGAGTGCACTGGTGTTGTCACATAACTCTCAGTGAGTATCCCAAAGTCCTCTAGTTGCTACTTGATCCATAGAAGTTGAGCACAACAGGATGCTGCAGCTACATATTTAGCTTCAGTTGATGAAATAGCCATTGAATTATGCGTCTTTATTCCCCAAGAGATAAGACATGAACCTAAGAAGTGAGCCACTAGAGAAGTGCTTTTTCTGTCCACAAGATAATTTGTATAGTTTGCATCAGCATACCCAATCAGAAAAACTGTCACCCGATGGATAATACAGGACCAAGTCCTGTGTTCCTTTAAGGTATCTCAGTATTCTTTTGGTAGCCTTCAAGTGAGATTCCTTGGGATTTGATTGAAATTTTGCACACATAGGCTGAAAAAAATATCAGGTCGACTAGTAGTAAGATAGAGGAGAGACCCACTAATGTCTCTATACATTGTTTGATTCATAGGAGATTCAGTTTCATCCATGTCCAGTCGAGTGACAGTTGCAATGAGAGTGTCTATCACCTTTGATGCTTCTATGTCAAACCTCTTCAAGAGTGCCCTAATGTATTTCTGCTGACAAATGGAAGTACCCTTTGGGGAATGTTTTACTTGAAAACCTAAGAAGAAGTTTAATTCCTTTATCTTACTCATTTCAAATTCATTTCCCATATTTTGCAAATTCTTCACAGAGAGAGTCAGTTGTTACTCCAAAAATGATATCAACATAAACCTGATCAATGAGCAGGTTCCTTCCTCATTTTTCTAAGAAAAGAGTATTGTCAATTTTCCCTCTTAAAACCCTTTTCTAAGAGGAAATTTGACAGTCTTTCATACCAAGCTCGAGGAGCCTCCTTTACAGAGCTTTGCCCAGTTTGAACACATATTCAGGGTGCTCATGACATTCAAACCCTGGGGGTTGCTTCACGTAGATTTCTTCCTTAAGGATTCCATTAAAAATGCACTCTTGACATACATTTGGAACAAGGTGAATTCCATATGAGATGTAAAAGTGATTAGAATTCTGATAGCTTCCGTGCGAGCCACTGGAGAAAACATTTCATCATAGTCAACCTTTTTCTCCTGATTGTAGCCTTGGACCACTAGCTTGACATTGTTCCTTGTAGTAATTCCATGTTCATTGAGATTGTTTTTGAAAACCCACATGGTTCCTATAATGGTTCGATCTGGGTCTAGGTACCAGGTGCCACACATTGTTTTTCTCAAACTGATGCAGCTCGTCTTGCATGGCTGTAATCCAATCTGTATCATTCAAGGCTTCCTTGATGTTTTTGGGTTCTATCTGGGAGAGAAAGGCTGAAAAGGCAAGTGAATTTTTGGATCTTGACCTGGTTTGTACTCCAGAATCTAGAGGAGTGATGGGTGAGAGCTTTGGTGTCTCCAGTTAGACGTATGAGGTTCATTCTGAGAGGAGGAAGGTATGTTTGGCTGATTTTCCTCTATCCTTCTCTCAGGAGCTAGTGGAGTTCCCTGAACTGCATCAACCACCCTTTCTTTAACTTCAGTGGTTGTAATTGAGGTGCTTGGTTCCGTTGATGATGAGGCAACATAATCTTCATTTGGATCCTTTACTTGACTCATCTTATCTATCTTTATGTTTGTCATGTTAATGACTTCACCAGGAATGAGTAAAGGTTCTCTATCTTGATCTTCCCCAGCACTCTTTTCAGATGATGGATAAGATTCATCAAAAATAACATGGACACTCTCTTACTCTCTTCAACAGATTGAGTACGCTTGTTATATATCTTCTAAGCCTTGTTATGGGAAGAGTACCCAAGAAATACTCCTTCCTCACTCTTGGCATCGAATTTACCAAGATGATTCTTTCCATTGTTGAGGACATAGAATTTGCATCCAAATGTTCTTAGTTGAGTCAACTTGGATTTTCTTCCATTCAACAATTCATACGAGGTCTATTCAGAAGTGATCCGATCATGCACATGTTCTCTAAGTAGCAGGCAGTGTTGACAGCTTCAGCCTAAAAGTTCTTTTCAATTTCACTGTCAATCAACATTGTTCTTGCCATTTCTTCCAGAGTTCTCTTCTTCCCTTCTACTACTCCATTTTGTTGGGGAGTTATTGCGAGTGATGCCATTTTCATTACAGAATTCATCAAATTTGACATTATCAAATTCTGTCCCGTGATCCGATCTAATACATACAACTCTAGACTCCATCTTCACCTGGATTTTCTTCACAAAGGCCACAAACACTTCAACTTTTTAATCTTTTGTTCTAAGAAATAGAGTCCATGTGAATCTGGAATAGTTATCTACGATTACGGAAATGTATCTCTTCCTTCATCTGCTTTACACCCTCATAGATCCACACAGATCCATATGCAGAAGATCAAGTGACTTTGAGGTGCTCACATCTCTTTTAGACTTAAAGGAGGACTTCACATTTCTTCTAGCACATGCATCACAAACTTTTTGAATCTTGAATTGTTATATAGACAGACCATGGACCAGGTCCTTCTGAATTAGTTTGTTCATAAGGGAAAAGCTTGCATGGCCCTGTCTTTTGTGCCATATTTCAACATCATCGTCAACAGCTTTCAGACAAATCAAATCACCATTCTGTAAAGATTCAAAATCAACAACATAGATGTTCTTGTATCTTTTGGCAACTAGTACTATTTCACCGGTCACATGGTCAGTGACTATACATTTGGACAAGAATTCCACCTTGTTTCCTTTATCACAGATTTGAGAAACACTCAAGAGACTCTACTTAAGCCCATTGACATAGTACACATTTTTAATAGAATGAGTGAGTGACTTCCCAACTTTTCCAACACCAAGAATGTACCCCTTTTTGCCATTGGCAAGGGATACTCCCCCTCCTTTCAAGTATTTTAGTGAAAGAAAGTATATGGTATTCGTAGTCATGTGTTTCGAACATCCACTATCCATAAACCATTATTGACCGCTTCCTTTCATTGTTTCCTGAACAAGAGATTAGGAGTTAGTTTTAGGATCATTCATTACTCTTTCTAAATTGGTTTGGAGAAGCTCGTTTTTCTCAATTTCAGCACACATCCTAAATCTTAAAGCTTTCACCTCATTTTTAAGCCTAATGTGTCCCTCAGTTTCTATCTCATTTCCCTTTTTAGCACTTTCAGGTTTTGACTTAGTCCATTGTTTCACTATTATTTCCCTTTGGATCGCAATTTCTGCCAACATATCACACTTTTTTTAGGATTTCAATGGTTTTCTTATGGTCACTAACTCTAGCCACTAAGTCATCTCTAGTATGTTCAAATCCTACTAATTCTAAGATCAAAGAATCCCTATCCTCTGCAAGACTATGAAAGGCAATATGATTAAAACATCAACTAAACACATGAGTTTTTGGGGAGAATAGAATTTCATATTTCTCTGAAAATC
>JASVEL010003427.1:0-64129 GCA_032618575.1 Nicotiana noctiflora | reverse complement strand
ATGAAATTCAATATCGTGGAATGATTAGATCACTATTTGACATGGCAACAAGTCGACCAAATATTATGTTCAGCGTTTGTAAATGTGTCAGGTTTCAGTCAGCTCCTAGGGAACCACACCTAACCGCAATAAAAAGAATCATCTGTTTTTCATTGGGACTATATCTCATGGACTATGGTATCCTCGCTCTAACTCTTTTAAATTGGAAGGTTTTTCAAATGCTGACCTTGCAGGTGATAAGGACGATAGGAAAATCACAAGCAGTACATGTCAATTATTGGAAAAGGCATTAATATCCTGGAACAATAAAAAATAAGCATCAGTTGCAGTACTGAAGCTGAATACATTGCCATAGGACAATATTGCGTACAACTATTGTGGATGTCTCATCAACCGGGTGGCTATGAACTTCCGTTTAAGCCTATAAATTTCTTTTGTGATAATTGAAGTTCTATTTGTCTTTCAAAGAATTATATGCATCACTCGAGAACAAAGTATATAGATATCAAGCATCACTTTATTAGAGATCATGTTCTTAAGGGTGACATAGAAATATCTTTTGTTGGGACCACTGATCAGCTAGCTGATATTTTTCCTAAACCTCTATATGAAAAGAGATTTTGTTATTTAAGAAATTTACTTGGCATTAGGTGCTTTACTAATAAGTTTTAGGACCTCTGTGTACTATTGAATTTTTACAAGTGTAACGATTGTTCTTCACTCGTGCATTAATTACACACCCGCTTTTTCCCTCTTTTCTCTTCTTTCACATCAGTTCGTCGTTCAAAGTTGGAAAACCAATCATCACGTCCCTTCAACTAACAACTTTTCCTTTTCTATACTAAACCGCCAAAAACCTCTTCTTAAAGCGGAAGATCCCTTTTAGTCACTCTCATCATGATCTTCTCTCCAAAGCTCCGATCAAGCACTTTCCCTTTAATGGATAAACATCTCTGAAATTCCTTTGCCTCTACCAGAAAAAGCACCTATTCCAAAGCAAAACCCTCAACTATGCCCCTAGAACATGTAGACCTAGGGTTCGATACAATGAGGGTTTCGCCTCTTCTCAGGGAGACTTCTCTGAACACTCCCCACTCCTAGGAGAAAAAGCCCTAGGTAAACGACCCATAGAAGAACCCCCAATCACCTCCACTCCAAAGAAATCCAAGGTTGATTTTTCTGACTCTCTCGAATTTGACCTCAACTTCTAGTATTCCCCAAATAGAGATTTTTTCATTGCTCTGAAGGAAAAGCCTATTGCTCATGGAAGGGTTATCGATCTTGACGATATGAAATCCCTCAATTGCAAGGTCAAAGACCTCTTCGTTTGTCAAGTATAGGTTAAGTTCCTCTATACTCCTCTGCCTAACGTATATGAACCCCCGGTAAAAATGTTCTATGAAAATCTCCATTCTAGTAAGCTTGATAGTTTGGAATCTTTAGTGTTAGGCAAGCGCATTGTGCTTGATTGTGCCTTGTTTGATTCTCTCTTTCAGTTTTGTTGCGCGGGATTTCCTATGTTCTTTAAAAATATCTGGCCTGATGATTATGAAATTTTGTTTGACCAAGACAAATAGTGTATTGATGAGTGTCCCTCTGACTCCCTTCCAAACCAGTTAGGTCCCAGTGATGTTAGCTTCGAAACTCGAGTTTTGGCCCACATTGTCGCAACTACTTTGTTTCCCCATACTGGTTCCTTTTCAACCTTATCTCAAAGAGAAACCTTCTTCGTTTATTACCTGGTGACCAAACTCAAAATCAAACTTTCCTCATGGGTTACCAGTTTCATGATTGAAGGTGCTGAAGATCCCGCTAGTCTACCCTATGGCATGACAATCACTCACATTCTGGAAGCTCATAAACTTTCCTTGTAAAGTTATCCCTTTGTCACTGTCTCTAAGTCTGACAACTCTAGAGCCTTTGCTAGTATGGGATATGTGAATGTTAAGGCATCCTAGGTTAAGAAACACGATAAAGAAGCAAAACATGCGCTTATAGAGCCTAAACTTTCACCCTCTATTCCTCATCCTAGTCCTGGTAGTACTGATTTTGGTGACAAGCTTCGTGCCATTGACTCTCAACTATCTAGTATCAAAAATCTTATCTCAGGCACTTAGTCTACTGTTGCTGATATTCATGCCATTTCAAAAGAAACAGGGTGTTCAAGATTATTGTCGCAGTTCTCAGAGTTAGGGAGAATGTTATCAAAGCCTTCAGGAAAATTCATGACAAGCTGCATGGTGTAAGCATCTCAGCCAATGCTAGCTTTGAACAAATGAATGAGGCTATCTGCAACACCCTTACTTATTTATTGCATCGTGAAGTCTGGTTGTTTAAGACAATTTTTTATGTGCTGGTTATGGGCTGGTTATTTAGCCCTTGGATAATTTATTGTTTTACTGTGCTATTTTTGTGGGTTGTTTTCTCAGCCATTAGATACCTTCTATACCTCTCTTGTTTAATGTTATATATTATGTTTAGTGCTTTGATTGTTCCCTCTTTGCTGATGCCAAAAAGGGGGAGAAAAATATATGTTATATCTATAGTACAGGTACTCGTTCGTAGGAGTTGACTCTAACCATGGACTATTCAACTGTATACATTGAGGGGGAGTAACATGGACTATTCAATTGCATTCATTGAGGGGGAGTAACATACAAGGAAGTCAACTGGTGTTTACACCTATATATTATTTTGACATCATAAAAAAGGTGGAGATTGTTAGATCTAGTTTTAATGATGTAAATAATATACCTCTACAAGAAATCAATCATAGGAGAATAAGGACTCAAGAGAATATTACAAGATCGTTGAAGTCAATCTCGATGCCAAAGGAAAGAAATCAATCAGCAAGAATCAAGCAAATCAATCCGCAAAACTGGATACCTAAAGAAAGCAATCAATTGACAAAGATTAATAGGCAATTGCGATGGAAAGAATCAAGCAGCCTAATCTTAAGCCATGAATCACGATGGTCACTGCCAACTCTACAATATTAATAAGTAGCAAAAGAAGGTCGCAATAGCTTTTACCCGATTTTGGGTCGGGATCGATATCCACCGAGAGCTAGAATTGGAATCAAGTATCTATCTAGTTTAGGATTGCTTATGTGTTCTTAGTTGGTCTTCTTATCATTTTTGGTTTTTCGTATAATTCTACTTTTATCAAACTACAAATTGTAAATAAAATAAGAGTCGAAATTGCTACAAGTTGTTCAAATAGGTTTAAAAGGCACCAGGGTAGTAACTTCCGCCTAGGTGGTCAATTGACGGGTACTTGATTCTAAGGCATCTTTGACATATTTGGAAAATATGATATAAATGTTGCACTAATTTACCTACTCTACCCCTCTCGGTTGTTCAAGCGATTTTGTCCAATTGACTTTCTTAAGACCATTTGGGTATGCTAATTTTCATAAGCAACAAAGGTTTAAGTAGGGTATTACTCTCTCGAGGTTTAACCTTTTAATTGGGGATATCAATTTCTTGAGTACGCCTCAATTCCTTCTTGTCAAGTTCGAAGACTTATGTCTCTTTCTCAAGAAGAACCCTATTCAATTAAGCACAAATTAGTATTTGCAACCACTAATTCAGAAATTAACCATGAAATTTATCAAAAATAACAAATACCCATTATCAATTTAGCCCTAGGATACAAGACCATTCAATTACCCTCACTGAGATTAAGCCACAACCCTAGCTAATGGGTCTAGTTACTCATATTCAAAGAAGAAAAGCAAGAAATAGAAGAAGATAAACTCATATTAATTACTTACTAAGCTAAATACAAAGATACAATGATAAAAAGTAAGCAAAAATGCCCAAAATAGCTTAGAAAAGTCGTCACACGAGCGCAACTTACGTATTGAAATATCCTGTGCCTTAAAAATATAAAAAAAGAATCTATTTATACTAAGCTAAAAAATCTGAACAAAAATGCCCTTGAGGGGTTAGTGCGGACCGCACAAAATGGATCGCGATCCGCACTGGGGCTTTGGCTTTGGAAAATGGCTCTCTAAACTTGGGCTCTACGGACAACACAGAATGGGCCGCGACCACGGAGGCTTCTAGTTCGGTCCGCACAAAGTTGACTGCGGACCGCAAAGGCTTCAAACTTGAAAAATTGCCCTCTCTGAATCTTGGCACCGCGGACCGCAGAGAATGGATTGCGGCCGCGTTGCCTTCAGTGCGGACCGCACAAAATGGAGTGCGACCGCACTGCCTTGAAGCCTAAATTGTAACTCTCTAAATCTCCCAGTGCGGACCGCACAAAGTGGTGTGCGGCCGCACTAGGCCTATTTTTCCTAAGCTTGCCTTGTCTTTATCACTTGTGCAAGTTTCGCTACTTTTTGAATTGATCTTTGATATTTTATCACTTTGTTGATTAAACCTGCAATCAGGCACAATTTGTAAGCTTTTTGGGACTATTTTGTAAGAATATTTGATCAAAGCATAAGCAAGAAGGAGTATAAAATGTGTCAAAATCCCTAGTTATCACTTGACCAGCATATTTGAAAGATCGAAGATCCTGTAAAGATTTCTAACCGGCTATTTTCAGAAGAACCAATAATCAAGGAAGCAAGACTTCATTATATACATTTGTTAAAGGAAAGAGATCAAGCAAAAGCATCGACTAGCTATATTATTCTTGGAAAGAATCAAACTTTTTTCAAGGATCAAATCCATTGGGTTGTCAAGCTTCGATCCTCATCAAAGTATTTATACCCAATCGTAACCTTAGTCACATATACTTTGATCGAGCCAAAAACCCCTCTTTTTATTCTACTGCAAGCAAACATTGTAGCTCACTAAGATCTGTTGTGTAACAAGTCAGAGAAAAAAAAAAAGAGTATAACACTGGTGAAGCATTGTATAAAAAAGAAACGAGTATTAGAGGAACTGTGTTATCAAGTCATTTCCACTGTACTCGGAGAAACGCTTTTACTAAAGAGAACTCCCTTGCAATCCAAGGGGATTGGACTAGGATTCACATTGAATCTGAACCAGTATAAAATTTCGGTATCTTTAATTACTGCACTTGCTTTCTGCAATTTACTTTCTGTCATTATAACTGCTGAGTTATTATATCCGGTCGACTTTTTGATAAACTAGTCAACTAATAAGACGTTCAGTTTAAAATATACAATTCATCCCGCTCTTGTACTTTTAAAATGATTTATAGTATATAATATACACAAATATATATGGCTTGTTGTAGACTAGTAATTTACAAAAAAAGTCATACTAAGTCAAATAATGCCATATAAATTAGGATGGAAAAAGTATATATAAGATCAAAATATATTAATATAAAAAACAAAATACAAACGTAAATCCCAATAAATATTGCTCCCAAATATATAATGCCTTCAAAGTAGTATCAATGATTTTTATAATGTAAGAAATAGAATGTTGGTGGCTGCAATAACGTAACTCTCAATTTTTACCCATAACTAACATTGTGAAAAAGAGGAGAAAAATTTTTGGAATTGCAATTCTTCTGCGATTGACCCTTCATGGACTGTAGACCATCACTATCGCTGCTATCTTTTTAACCTTATTGCCCTCATTAATGGCGACAATGACTACTGAGTAGAAGAAAATCAGAAAATGATATGTCATTTTATATTGTGTACAAGATACTAGTTGTACGAGGTATTCTTTTTGTCTCATAAATTATGTGATTTCAGTAATTTTATGGACCCAGATGTATAAGATATGGGTCCACACATATATCTGAGATAAAAAAAACTCCACATAATTAATATAAGTTATGTGAGACACAAAATAAAATCACTCCACAAACTCACAAGATAAAAAATGTGGAGTTTATTTCTTTTACAAATTTATTGGCAAATTTCTGTATAAAAAGAATATAAATTTCATTCTTTGACTTTATAGATTAGCTGTATTGATGTTCATTTGACAGGCAACAGTTTTTTGGAGATAAATTGACAAGTTAAGTATATTATATAAATTTCAAATGTATTTTAAAAATTTTGATTTGGGTGAAGTTTGCTTTGAAGATGAAAATATGTTTGGACATATATTTTCAAAATATATTTTCCACCTTCATTTTGAAAAGCATGTATATAATTCTCAAGTTTTGGAATTTTGGACCAAATTCAGCTCAATAGCTGATTTGAAAATTTGAAATTTTTGATTTGGGATTTGGCTAAAATATGAGCAAAATTTATGGCTAAACATGAGTTTTGAATATAAATCTCAAATTTATTTTGATAAAATTTATGGCCAAACGGGCCTAAGTGTTTGGTTTGAATCAAAATAAAGTCATTCCAAAATTACAATTTCGCATCCTATATGAAACAGAAATATTAAGATTTTAGTATAAATTTTATCTGATATTAATTAATTCTACTATCTAAAAGAGGATAAATACAATCTCACATTTAATACCGAAATGAATATCTTAATCTCGTAACTATAACGACCATGGTTTCCTCAGAGTATGAGAGGCAAACAGACGATCGGGTCGGATATGGTTTGGGTTGAAAATGAGTTATAAAAACTGATCGATTATCTGGTTTAATTTATATTTAATACGGATAAAAAATGAATTATCCAGCGGACCTGTATATGATCAATTTTGAGAGAATTCATAATCTCCTTAACTTAAGATATCTCCAATTTGAAGCTTTAACCATTTTCTTTAAACTGCTTAATGATAATAGATGATAATCATGCAAGTTAACTAATATTTACACTCTAATTTGGCCGCACTTGACCTATGTTTGATTATAAAAGATAACAAAATGCTCTAATTACGAGTTTATTGCTTTGAAGGATCCACTCCGAGCTAGGAGAAAGCTAAAGAGTGTTTTGGAGTCAATATGGAGCATGAAAGGACAATTAGAGGACAACACGATCGAAAATAAAGATGAAAAAGCAAGGATGAAATCCGCGCCTAGGTCCACGGTCTGTCCGCCGGACAAAACATATGTCGAATCCATAGTCAATCTCGGAGCTGAACATTTTAAGGTCAACTGTGTAATTTTCAGGACGACTCTCCTTGACCTATAAGAAGCCCAGCTCGCCCAAATAGAGAATATCGATGTCTTTGAAGTGTTTTTGAAGGCAAGAACAAGCAAGAAGCAAGGCAGAAGATTCGGCATAGAGCTTTTACCTTTCTTCTTCTTATTTTTATCATTGAGGATGAATTACATCATATGATTGTGAGAACGATTATGCGTAGCTAAACTTCTAATCTAGGGTTTTGATGGAACCTCTTGGAGGATGACTTTCGCGTTATGTTAATATAGATTTGCCCTAATAATTTCCCTAGTTGTTCAACTATATTTGTGATTGTTTGTTGATTTAATGGCCCTCAATCGGCTGTACCTATTTAATATGTATTACTCGAGAGAGAGTGTATATTTAGGTAGTTGTTAAATAACATCACTCCTAACGTATATGAGGGATCAATACGAAGGGTTTAAATGTGAGATTAGGTATAACAAAACCTTGGGTGCGATCTAAGTGAGCTGTAACTAAGGCCAACTAGCATAATTTAGGAGAATATGTCTAGTATATTACTGTAATTACTCGGAAGAGAGTTACGACATTCAGAGTGCTCATGATCGATAGAGAAGACTTAGACAAATTTATTACAAACATAGTAGAAAAGATTCCGAAAATAGGGGAAATCATAACCTTAGACATTTCTCATTCTTGCTTACAACCAGTTTAGAGCTAGTTCTTAGTTCCTGCAGTTTTATTACGTGATGTTTAGTTAATAAATACCCATTTTATTACTCGAACATCTCTGAAGATCGAATACGTGATTTTTTGTGAGTTCAATAGCCGTGATTGATAGGTTAATTCCCTATTGGGTTCGGCTCCAGACTTGTTAAGCATAATATATTTGAAGCGATCCTTTATTCTTTTTATAAGGCATATTGGGCGTGATCAATTAACTATTTTCTTTTAACAATTTTGTCACTCAAAATTGTACATTGCAACTTTTGCTATTTATGGTCCCCTTATGTAGCAACTCATAGTAGTTAATACAAAGTACTCGTTCAATTATTAATTTGTGCTATTTATGACATGTATGCTTAAAAAATCACTAAGATATACTCCCTCGGGTTCACAATAAGTATCCAATTTGCTTTTAGCACGGCCATTAAGAAAATACTAAATTCTATACAAAAATACCTACTATGACTAAACTACCCCTAATTAAACATTTAATGTGAGGAGTAAGAAAACTTTTTAGGGATATATACATAGAGGTTATTTTGTAAAAATTAATTAAATTTTTTCTTGATTACATAACTAGATACTTATTTTGAACAAAAATGAAAAAGTAAATTGGACACTTAGCGTGAACCGTAGGGAGTATATTTGAGCTACAACATGGGATTAATAAGGACCGAGAAAAACTATGGCAGCAGATACGATTTACTTTAGGGTTGTGCATTCGATTTATCGATTCGATTTTGGCCCTTATCGATAATTACTTATCGATTATCGATTTGTACATATGCTTATCGTTATACTTTCAATGAGATTTTGATTTTTTTTATCTCGGTTTATCGATTTTGGGGCCTTATCGATTCGATTATCGATTACACCAATAAGAAATTTTGTGGGATTCCACGGAAAGTATATTGCTATAAATGCGTCTAACTAATATGGACAAAAAGAAGCTAAAGTAAGATAAACACCATTTATAATATAAAAATTATGTCAACAAGCACATGCAACAAAACTAAAGTAAGTGATCAAATATATGCCACCAACACTCCAACGGTATAAAAAAAACAAAATAAAATACATCATCACGGCTAATTCTGTATTTCATTAATTTGAACTTCATTCATTTGATCTTTAAATATGATCACTCCTTAAATGTGATAGAGGAAATAATAGGGTAAGGGACTTAGGGTAAAGGAAATGGTATAGAGTAAGGAAAATGATATTATATAACCGCTTTCAAAATAGTAGCGGAATATATATGTATGTTATATTAATCTATACAAATAGGTAATTACTCATTTTACAAGTGTCTACAGTTTAGGGGTGTGCATTCGTATTATCGATTCGATTTTGACCCTTATCGATAATTACTTATCGATTATCGATTTGTACCTATGCTTATCGTTATCGTTTCAATAAGGTTTCGATTTTTTCGATTTCGATAACAAATAATCGATTCGATTTATCAATAAACCAATTTGAATGCACACCCCTAATTTACTTAATTCTCCATTGAATATAGCCATAATAACCCCCCCCCCCCCCCCTTTTCTTTTTTTCTTTTTCTAGTCTTAATAATTTTGAGCAAATTCGATGCAACACTTGTAATGTAAATCCATACACTCAACGACGATGCAGAGTAAATGAGTAATGGAAGAATTGTCCTCCAACAAAATGGTTTAGATCTTTCTATATTTTACTGTTCATTTTTCATATTTAAGATTTATTGAAGGAAAGCAATTAATTTGAATGGGAGTTTATTATTACAAATTTTCATTACATGGCCAAGAACATCAATACCATAAAATCTTAGAAAATTTAATGGGTTACATATGCTCTCAAAGTATGCATATGGGACCAATCATATATGGCCGTTTAAAATAAGGCATATTCAGAGTAAATAATGGACGATAATGACATGTTTGTATCAAAGTATTAACGACGAACAAATTCGAACAATTTTATGTAATTTTAAAGGTATATTTAAACCTTTTCTAGTGAATTTATGATAGGATATTTGCCTCTTTTGTATAAAAGGGTTGTAACATTAGTTAATGTGGTCCTCTTATTGAGATACTACTTTTGCTCTTGTAATGGGAAAATGAAAGTTAATGCAGGTACTATCTATGCTTCAACTTTGCATATACTACTTTTTATGACTTTTTGGATTTGTCACTTTCAAGTATATCTATGTTGAGGTAATTTTGTTTGGCTAAATTAGATTTGCTAAAAGTATATAAAACGATTTTTTTTAAAAATAAATAAATAAAATTACATCCAATTAGTATATGATTGAGGTTTTTTCTTGATGATATTTGGAGGTTATATTTCAAATTTGAGATAATTTGGAGTAGATTTTGGTATTAATCGTATATTAGATTATTAAATACGAAGAATAAATTTCCATTTTGGCAATATGCACTTCAGGTGTATTTTGCATTAAGTGCATGAAATCATCGGTTGCACTTCAGATTTATTAGGCCTTAATTGCATTTGAAATGTAGTTTTCACTTCAAACTTATTGGCCTTAAATCTGCATTTCAGATCTTTTGGTCTTAAGTGCTTCTAAAGTGCAGTTTTCACTTCAAACTTAAAATTGACCTTAAGTGCATGAAACTATTGGCTGCACTTCAAACCTATTTAGCCTTGAATGTATTTAAAAAATAAATTTTTCACTTCAGACTAATTTTTTTTACTTCAAACACGATAAATCTAAAGTTGATCGCAATGTGTGTAGGCTTGCAAAAATTACTATTATTATAATTATTATTATTATTACAAAATGAGTATAGTTTTAATTGTGACTCCAAAACATGTATAGATGCAAAACCTCATAAATTCAGGTATGGAATAAGCGTCTCAATGAGAGCTGGAATTATTTTATTTATTTTTTTATCTTTTTCTCGAGAGCCAAAAGAGTTGGTTTTAGTATGAGAAATTTTATTTTGTGTCTCATACAACTGTAACTAGTTGTATGAGACTTATTTTTATCTCACAAATTTATGGACTTCAATAGTAAATTTTTGGGTCCACAAAACTGTGAGACAAAAAAGTTATTTTAGTGTTTAATGGACTCCTGTCAATCCAAAAAAAATTAAATGTTATAATTTTTACATTTTCATCATTATACGATTTAAACTTTAAGAATAAATGATAAAATAGTCCTTTAAATTTTGGAGTAAGTCTAAAAGTGACCTTTAAATATATTCCCGAGTAGTTTTAATCTTGAGTTTGTCGAAAATTCACACTTATAATCTTTAATAAATATTTAACAAAAGTTGATACTTAGTTGCCATTTGACCTAAGATAGATTATACTTAGCCAAGGTGAAGAGAAAAAAGTCAGCCTTAATTAAGACTATTTTGGTATGATCATATACTCATAAATTTTGCGCTAATTCTTTTGTTATTCTTTTTTGATTGTTTATGATGAAGAGTTCAACTTTCTTTTTATTTTCATCTGATTTTAATTTCTTGGCGCAAAATAAATGGAATTATAACATGTCAAATTGAAGTTTAGAATAAAATATTGTTACGTATGTTATATGATTAATTTTAGTTATGGAGATAAAAAAATATCTATTTAATAAGAAAAGTATTTTTGAGATGGACCATAAAGTAAAACGATGGAATTCCGTTTAATGTTTTGTTGTCACATCACGTGCACGGAAAATAATCTTAATGATGAAGTTAAAAATGATTGGTGTTTTCTTAATTCGTTCGATTTAGTTCTTAAATTCGTTTTATTAAGGAAATCTTCTGCATTGTTTTCCTTTGTGTATTTTGCTTAAATTATCTAGTATGCTGACCTGGCTGACATGTCGGCGGCTGTTGGACCCTTTTCAAGATGCAATGTTGACAGTTTTCTTTTTTTATTTTTTATTTTTTAAATGCAAGAAACTTTGGCTATAAATAATACTTAAAATTTAATACTAGTATAAATTTTCATTTGAGTGTTAGTATTTATAAATATTAGATTCCAGTAAACTTATTTAAAGGTTGTATCGAGTAAAATTAATGTTTCACTCACAAATATTTAAACTTTTTTTTAGTAAAAGTTATCACTAAATACATCTTCATCGATCTATCTAATATTTTTGTTAACTTCAACTTCATTTTGTTTTCATTTCAACAAAATATTGTCCAAAAGCCTATTTAGTATGCGTTTTTACGACATTTGAGTTGAATTTTCAAATAGAAAAATATCTTTTAAGCTGAAGTTATGTAAGAAACTTTATGAATGTTAGTTTTGTTTGAATATAAATTTCTCTTTATAAAAAGGTGAAAAGTCTGAAAGTTAAAAATTTGAGTAAAAGTTAAGGATTGAAAAACTTCACTTAAACATACATGTATACCTGAATTGAGTGTTTCAAATAGAAAAAATTCTTTGAAGTTGAATTTATAAAGTGAATATCTAGCCGAACTGGTAAGCAAAAATAGTTAGTAACCGTAAAGTGGTTGAAAAATAGTTACTATTATTTTATGAAAAAATAAATTTCGGAGAAAAATACCTGTATACGGTCAAAATTATATGCCTCTGACTTATAGGCTCGAGGGTCCGTGCTAAGCTTGAGTCCAGGCGAAGTTGAGTTCGAATCTAATGGACCAGGTTCGAGATCGAAGATAGAATGCAAGGACCGGAGATAAGAGTACGAGGAGCTCCAAAGCTGAGGATGCTCGACTCCGAAATAGTACCGTTATAAACTTGTAACAAAATGTGCTAGATTCCTGCCACGTCCCCAAGATCATGACGTAAATCCCAAAATATGATTATACGATTCCGTACTAGCTAGGCGGTTAGACAGTTGTACCAAGAATATTCTTTACTGTGAATAGAAATATACATTATTTAGTATTCCCCTATTATATAAAGGGAACCTCAATCATTTGTAATACCATCTAATCATTGAGCAAAGAATATACTCTCCACCTTTTGCCAATTGTTCATCCGAATTGTTTTTTAGCTCTACCGCTTTTACTTTGCTTTTCTTGCTTGATTGTTCTTATTGTTCACAACCCACCTCGAGTCCACTTCCGTTGCGTTATATTGGTTTGATTCACTTACTTTTTCCACATCTACTTCATATTTCTTGATTATTAATAGGTATTGAACTAAATCATACATCTTTAAAACCACAAATCAAATTTAATTGTTACTCATATTTTCGAGGTAAACAATACCCTAGCTGAAAGATGGAAAGTTTTAGCATAATATACAAGATTATGAAGCTCTTGCGAATAAACTTCCAGTATATTATGTTGGAACTCCAGCACCTTATGAAATTCCAACACATTGTGCTAGAATTTCTTATGTAAAAAATCGAACCTCATCATATTATGGTAGAAGTTTTTCGGGGTTTTGGGGTTATTTTATTCAGATTTTCCATTTCATATTATTTTCCAATAATAAAAGAAATTCATGAATGTTGATATTGCTTAAATATAATTTCACCTGAAAAAATATATTTGAAAGATAATAAGTATCTACATATTTGACATAATAAGGAAAATTAGTTACACGAAAAAAATGCGGAAACTCATATTAACATACCGAAACCAAAAAAAAATGGACAATTTTAATTTGCTCTGTCCGATTTATTTTAATTTTTCGGTCGATACGCCTTAAATTTTATACATTTTGATAATGTTATAAGTATGTAATTTTTTGGAAAAAAGATTTAGTCTTCAGCCCCTCCCCTCTCTATCATTGGTGAGTAAGTGGGTCCTACAACCATGTTTCCAGGAGACGTCCGTGATATGGCCCACAAATTTGATCAAATAGCATCAACCTTTGTGATGACGTGGAATGATCTGCAAACCTTGACGACGGCTGCTTTTTGACAGTGTGAATCGAATCTGCGCCGTCGATTTTAGTAGTCGGCGTGCGTTGCTTCCGCATCCATCCCCGTAAAGCAGCTTTGGTCGGCGTTCATACAATAGGTAAAAGGCCAACTTTTACAGAAATAAGAAAATTTCTTACTTTTTTGTATAATTAAAGTAATTTAAAACATTTTAAACAAGCGGTATATCTTTCACAATAAAATTTACGGAAGGAGTCATTGTCAATACTTTCAAACTTTGCTATACTTGGACACATAACAAATTGTAAAATTTCAACAACTTTACTATAATCCAATATCACCTCTTTTATTTTTTCATTGGAAAAAGAGTTTAATTTATTACATAATATTCAAAATTGAGTAACTTTCGATATTTGAAAAAAAAACAATCTCATTTTTATTCTCACTCCCTAACATAGCTCTTACATGATGTTTGCACCTATTTTTTAAAAGAATTTGGAATTATATACTTTTTTATGCTAAACCTTCGATAATTATAAAGGCATCCACAAAATGATATGCTCGAAATTATTATTATTATTATTATTTTTTTTTTTTGTAATCGCAATCACTTCACTGCAAAAATGATATGCTCAAAATTACTGATTTTTTTTTTTTTTTTTGTAATTGCAATCACTTCACTGCAATCATGTATCACGTTTTTTTTTTCCTATTAGGAAAAGAATTAAAAATTTGCTTATTTATAATATAGTTAACCCATTTATTTGTACATTCCTTTCTCAATAAAATTTTTTTTCCCCAACGTTTCTCAATCATAACATTTTTTCTCTAACAACTCTCAATTAATATCTCTATAACCGCATTCTTATATAATAACATTTAACTATAAAAATAATTTTGAAATTAATTTTTATATTATATTATAATATTATATGTTAAATTTTTTTGACTGTATTAGAAAAGAACTAACAAAAATAAAAAAAGGAGAGAGAGTAGGTGAGGCGTGGCATTTAGCAGCCGAAAATCCGGCAGTTTTAACGGAGTTGCAATGACGTATTACGGCATTAGTATATAGTTTTAACAACTCATTATCCCACGAAAAAGCGATATATTTTTTAAAGAATTATAAGAAAATAGGTATGACTTCACGCCATAACAAAAAATATTTATATTTTTAAGTTTTACTCCATCTAATTCATATTGTATATATTTTGAAAGAACTTACAAATTCAAAATTTGTGTTCTTACAACCATTGCTTCTAAAACCTATGGAATTAATTCTTTGTTATCACAACCATTGCTTTCTCTCTTTTCTTCTACATATGATTCAAGTGGGAGTGTATTTTCTGCTTATCCTCTTATATTACCTGCTTGCAATATAAGAAAATTGAAGAGTAGAAGTCCACCATTGAAAAACATTCAAAGTTTTGATTTTGAATTTTTTTTTAATTTGTTAGTTGTTTGGATTGGATGTTGTTCCAATTGATTGAAATTATCAAAAAGAGTTCAAATTTTAAATTGGAAGTGATTTGGAGTAGATTTGGGAAAGATTTAAATTAAATTTAAAAAAAATGCAAGGAAGAAGACAGAGTCAGATTTTTGTATAATTATGTATAATCTTGTATAATAGTGTATATGTGTATATAAACACACATTATACACTGTTATACACGTTTATACATCTTTATACAAGCGTCTGTAGACGAACTTTTTTCACGATTTTCAGTTGTAATTTTTGTTCAAAACCTGTCCAAATCTCCATTAAATGACTTTAAATTTTATATACAACCTCTTTATACTATTTCTAACAAGTCTAAATGACACCTACTCCAAATTTCTCATAAAATCACATTCGGAATTTAAACCTACATATTTAAGCTTGTTAAAAATCTAATATTCACCACCCAAATGAATTTGGTTTGTTAAACCAATATTTGAGTCACAATTACTATTCGAAAATTAATTTCAAAATTTGAGGAATCTATTTTAAAAGTTAAATAGTGATTCTGAGAACCTATTAGAGTTGTATGTTGAATCTTAGCATATTATTTTTGGGTTAATTGGTTGTAAATTGAAATATAAGCTATAAAATTGAAAAGCATGGAGCTCAATTGTTCTAAAGTAAAATATTTTTATTTATAAAGATTTCATCTTCTTTTTTAAGTTTACAACTTAATCCCACTACTTTGTGATAATCGATAATCTTGAAATTAGGAAGGAAAATTATTAATCCTCCCAAGTTCCATAAAGGTAATTAAAAAGAAGTGATCTTTAGATTTTAACTCAATTTTGATATGCAAATTACAAGATTTAGATCATACAAAGTTTTTAAAACAAAGTAATACTCAGAACTCAGAAGCTGCTGTTTCTACTTAGATTGAAAAATAGATGAAGTAAGAAACATAAGAGTTTAGCCTTCTTTATTGGTTACTCCCCCTTCTTTTTTTAATGACAAATTTTTTTTTATTCCGAAAAATGCTAAACTATACCCAAAACTTGGAACCTTTTTCTCCTCTTAATGATGAGAAAAGAGAAAAGGAAACATAAGTATTTAACTTTTATACCAAACTTGATAATTTTCTTTTAATCTAATGAATATAGTAAAAAAAATATTCACCATCTAGCTAGAAATACTTTAAAGACAAGAGGGGTTGCTCTGATGGTAAGTAAACTTCACTTTCAATCAAGATGTTGTGAGTTCGAGTCTTCCCAAGAGGAAAGTGAGAAGTTTTTGGAGGGAAGAATGCATAGGTCTATTCCCCAAGATAAGGATAAAGTCTGTGTACAGACTACCATCTCCAAATTTTACTAAATGAGATTATATTTGATTGTTGTTGTTGCTCTAGTAGCTAGAAGTACTTTAGGTAAGAAGAAGAAAAGGCAACAAAAAATAAACTAAAAGTAATACTCCATTTGTCTCAAATTACGTGATGCACTTTTTATTTTAAACACAAACAAATTACACGGATTAGTTTTAGGAGTAGTCAATACTTAGCTAGCATTTGAATATAGATTTTTGAAAAAAGAATTTTTGAAGTTGTGTTAAAAATTAATTTTTGAAAGTTAAAGTTATACTTAGACATACATTTTATTTGGAAAAAATTAAAGTTTTATGAGAAGAAGAAAATTTTCACCAAAAAACTAATCCTAAATCAGTTTTTGTGAATTTGAAAAAAAAAATTAAATTTTTTTCAAAACTAATCATATTCCATAAATGAATAATATTTTTAATTTATTTTTTTAAAAAAATTAACCAAAATCTATGAGATTATACAAAGAGTGGGGTAGTGTTAGGAAAAGGATAAATAAGAAAAAGACCCAACAGTTTTAGAGCGCTATAAAAAATCTGGCAGAAATCGCTGTCTCCGTCATCTTCCATATTTTATACTACTATACTATTTTCATGCTTGTGGAATGTGGATGTTTTGAAAATAAGAAGCTCTATCCCTTTAGCCTGGGTAATGAAAATATCCTTGAAGACATCAAATATGCAAATAATGTATTTAATCCTCCTTAAGTATTTTTATATATATATTTTTTGTCTGCTTAAAAAAATAAGTATACCCCCTTTTACTAATGATTATTCATTAGTTTATGTTTAAATCTTTTGCTTATCTATGGTGACTTCATATATAGTAAAATATAATAGCAAATGTTAAGAGTTAAACTGAACAACCGTTAAGCACGGATCAACTTTTATGGATGAACAAAAGGCAAATATATAGTAATACTTGATTAACAAACGTGAACCTTTTCCAAAAGAAAAGTGATGCAATTAGTTTTGGACAAACTATACAGTCACTTAGGTAAAGAAGAAGAAGAAGAAGACGATTTGAACAGTTGGTGTAGTAAATGTTGATAGCTTTAGGAGCACGCATTGTAATTGTTGTCACGTAGTAGCACCTCCTTTCCTTTATTTTATTTTATATATATATATACCTTGTAAAATATTTCGATTTCTTCTTAGGGCTTTGCATCACCTCTTTTAACCTTTTATCATTCAAGCTATTCTTCTTCTCTATTAGTCTTTTCTTCATTTCAAATTCTTTATCTACCCTCTAATTTTATGCTTTATCTGATTTTTTCTTATAGGATGTAATTGGTACGAAAGGAAATATTTTTCTTCTAAGTTTTTAATATTTGGTTCGTTTAAATATTTTGAAAAATATTTTTCGTATGAACTTATTTTTTTTCAATTGGAGAAAAATATTTTTCTTATCTATCAAGAGAAGAGAAAATATTTTTCAAAACTTCTTTTTAGCCTTTTCCACCATCACCTACACACCCCCCTCTCTCCAAAAAAATCTTTTTTTTTCTTTCTAAATTTTAATTTTTCCGTTATCACCCACCCTACTATCCCTCCATCCCACCCCCACCCCTACCCCTCTTGCAAAAAAAATATTTTTTTACATTAGTTTTTTTTGCAATTTTAAATTTTTATTTTTACGTTTTTCTGCACCCCACCCCACCCCAACCCAACCCATTCCCCCCTCCCCATCCTACACAAAATGAAATTTGCTTTTCTTTTTTTTAATTTTAAATTTTTATTACCCCTCCCCCACATTTAAAAAAAGAATATATTTTTGAATTTTAGTTTTTTTATTTATTGATTTAAAGGTTCAAAATGCAAGTTCCAAAGTTATGTGTTCGGAAGTTTACAGGTTCAAAATTTCGAGATTTCGAAAGTTTAGTGATTCAAAAGTTTATGAAAAATGTGGGTTCAGAAAGTTGTTGATTTGAAAGTTTATGGATTCATGTTTATTATATCTAAATTATTTTTGAATATTCTTGAGAAATTATTTTCCTTAATTTGCGAACCAAACACTGAAAATGAATAAGATTACTACTTGTTTTTCAAGAAAATATTTTCTTGAAAAATATTTTCACGAAACTATTATACCAAAAACACCCATAATCAAGTTAGATTTTACAATATGTTTTGCCCAATTAATTTTAAAAATACTTTATCACTATTAGACAACAGTTTGTGCTCGATCAAAATTTCAAAAGTACTTTCAGGGAAGAGCTATTTTTTTTTAGCTTATGAAAAAAATTTGATCACACACCTCAACAATCCAAAAGACACAATTTTCCTATAACAAAAATAAGCAATCTTAGCTTTCTGAAGCTTGTCCAAATAGGCTGCCATAAAACAATTTCAGGCTTTAGGTTATGATTAGTTAACCGAAAAGCTAGGGATAATTCTAATTGAGATTTGACATTGAGTGGAAAATGCTATGGTAAATACAAACCCTAAGTCATTTATAGCCTGTTTGACCGATTTGCAAAAATCAATTTATTTTGAAAAGTGTTTTTTTTTAAAAGTATTTTTCTCAAAAGTACTTTTGATGATAAGCAGTTTGTGTTTGACTAATTAGTTTGAAAAGTACTTCTGAGTAGCAATTAGTGTATGACCAAGCTTTAAAAAACTGATCCTAAGTGTATTTTCCTCAAAAAAGTATTTTTGGAGAGAAGCTACTTTTTTCTACTTCTCCAAAACTGCTTCTTCTTCTCCTAAAAAATACTTTTTCCTTCCAAAAGTTTGGCCAAACACCTTAATTTTTGACCAAAAGTGTCTTTGGCAACAAAAAAAAGCACTTTTGACCGAAAAGAAAACATGCTATTAATATAGTTTGCTGTAGTTAACTTTGTAGTAATAGGTACTCGGGACGTATAAAGAAAAACAATATGGGGCCTAGTGTACTGAAGTACATCCTAGTGTCTGCTTATAGTTGAGAAAATAAAAATTTCAATATTCTTAGGTAATTTCATGAATTCGAGGTCTAATTCATAGTTGTTGATGTTATTTTGATGATTTGATCGCACAAGCAAGTCCATATGATGTTTTTAGAGTTGCCTGTATGTTTGGTTTGGAGCTTCGAGGGCTCAGTTGAGTTTTTCGATAGGCCACAAAGAGAATTTAGACTTAGGAAAAATTGTTGCACGTTGGAGATCTGGAACTAGCCTCTGATATCACAATTGCGAGATCAGGGATCGTAATTGCGAAGGCTATAAGCTTGGTAATTGCGAGGGGATGTTCGCAATGCCTTGCCCAGTTTGCCCCGCAAATGCGAAGCCTGAGTAAAAATTGCAACTGTCGCAAATGCGACAATTCCTTCACAAATGCGAAGGTAGCAGAAATTCTCAGGGTTCGCAATTGTGAACCCTTGGTCGCAATTATGACATTTGCACCTGCTAAATGGTATTTTTGACGGTTCAAGCACCATGACAAGTTAATGCTATGGAGGGTGTCAACATGTTGGTCAATAAAATGAGACAAAGAAGTCAACAAAGCCAAGGGAATCCAGATCAAATTTGACCAAGATAGTGGTGGGTTCAACCGGGATAAGGGGTATGATGAGCAGAATAAAGAAGTCCAATATGTGAACCATTATCAAGGCCAACGGGGCAATGCTTCCAACCAACAACAATAATAGAGATCCCAAGGCAATTATGGGAATAAAAAAAACAAGGGAATAGCAACTGGAGGAACAACAACCAAAATCAAAATTGGGGCAATTAGAACAACCGGGGCAACTGGAGTGGCAACAACAACAATTGGGGTGGAAAAAAAAATCAAGGTGGTTGGAATAATAGAAATCAATGAAACCGAGGGCAAGGCTTTCAAAGACCCTCGATGTATCTACAACCAAACAACCCACCCCTTTCCATCCCAAGGTTCTATATCATCAAACAATGAATTGGGGAGGATTGAAATACTGTTTGAACAGATGATGAAAAATAACGCCGAATCTGATGCCCAGTTGGCATCCCACCATACTTCCATAAGAAACCTGGAGGTTCAACTTGGCCAAATCTCACAATCCTTGAATAATCTCCCTAAGGGGGATCTACATAGTGATACGGTAGTCAACTCGAAGGGTGAAAAAATATTAGGCATGCAATGGCGGCAACTACAAGAAGTGGTCGATATGGTGATATGAATACCTCCAAACAAAAGGGATTTTTAAGTGATGAAGTTTAGTTGCAAGAGGATGATATCCCTCTAGTTGTTGAGAATGTGAATGATGAGAAATTGAATGAGGAAGTGAGTATTGATATCCACGATAACAAGATAGAAACTCTAGAAGACGTGAGCTCATCTAGGGAACACGTAATAGATATACCAAAAACGGCAGCGCCGAAGGCTAAGGCCCCCTTGCCAATGCCTCCTACACCTTACCCTCAAAGGTTAGAAAAGCAGAAAAATGAGAATCATTTTAAGAAATTCATTGACATGATGAAGAGCCTATCAATCAATATTCCTTTGGTGGAGGATCTCGAACAAATGCCGGGTTACGCCAAGTTCATGAAAGACTTGGTGAAAAAGAAGAGATCTATGGAGTATGAGACCATAAAAATGACTCACCAAGTTAGTGTAATTGTTCTCTTGATGGCTCTAAAGCCATAATATCACGGTGTTTTTACCATCCCATGCACTATTGGGAGTGAAAACTTTGCACAAGCACTATGTGACTTGGGAGCAAACATCAATTTGATGCCTTACCCTATGTTTAAAACTTTGGGTATCGGTCAACCGATGGAGACTTCAATGAGGTTGCAAATGGTGGATAGAACTATAAAGAGGCCGCTTGGTATTATTGATAATGTTCTTATCTGGGTGGACAAATTTATCTTGCCTGCTAATTTTGTGATTCTTGACTGTGAGGTCGATTATGAGGTGCCTATAATTTTGGGAAGACCTTTCTTGCAACTGGGAATATATTAGTTGATATGGAAGCAGGGGAACTCACCTTCCAGGTGGGTGATGAAAACATGGTCTTTCACGTGTGCAAATCAATGAAGCAACCAAATAGTAAGGAAGTGTGCTATTTTTTTGGATATTGTCACGGAGGTGATCGTTGTTGATACTAGTGCCATGATCAATGTGGAGGATCCTTCTTGATGTTAATAAGGATGAAGGAAGGGTGGAGTGTGTAAATTCTTTACATGGTATGGGGTCTTATTCTTATGAGCCCCGTAATCTCTCACTGGATCGTGAGAACAGAAAAACTCCCCCAACAAAGCAAACCTTCCATTTTGGAGTTGAAGCCTTTGCCTTCACACCTCATGTATGAATTCTTAGGACCTAGTTCAACTTTGCCAGTTATTCTTTCCTCTTGTCTTACTAACATGCAGATAGATGCCACATGGGTGGTGCTCCAAAAAATGGAAGAAGGCAATTGGATGGACTCTATCTGATATCTGGGGGATAAGCCCCGCCTTTTACGGACGACAAACCCTTTGTGGAACATCAAATGAGGTTGAATGAGGTGATACAAGAGGTTGTCAAAAAGGAGGAGATCAAGTGGTTAGATGTAAGGGTTGTTTACCCCATCTCGGATAGCTCTTGGACTTCGCCAATGTAATGTGTGCCGAAGAACGGTATAATGACTATGGTTACCAATGCACAAAATGAGTTGATTCTCATGAGGAATATCACCGGATAGAGGGTGTGCATGGACTACCGCAAGCTGAATATAATGACCTGCAAGGATCACTTTCCATTGCCTTTTCTCGACCAAATGTTAGATAGACTGCTGCATGTGTCTTTTACTATTTCATGGATGGGTACTCTTGGTACAACCAAATTTTGATTGCACTGGAAGATCAAGATAAAACCACCTTCACATATCCGTATGGAACCTTTGCTTTTTCTAGGATGCCATTTGGTTTGTGCAATGCACCAGTTACATTCCAGCAGTGTATGACGATAATATTTACTGATATGGTGGAGGACATATTGGATTCATGGATGATTTCAATGTCGTGGGTGACTCTTTTGATGAATTCTTAAAAAATCTTGATAAGGTGATAGCCCGGTGTGAAGAAACCAATCTTGTGCTTAACTGAGAGAAATTCTACTTTGTGGTCGAGGAGGGAATTATCATTGGCTATAAGATCTGGAAGCACAGTATTGAGGTGGACAAGGCTAAAATTGGACATGATTTCAAGGCTTCCTCTTCCTACCTTAGTCAAGGGGGTTAGGAGTTTTCTTAAGCTTACGGGGTTTTACCGAAGATTCATCAAAGACTTTTCTAAGATAGTGAATCCTTTGTGCAAGCTATTGGAAAAAGATGCCAAGTTCGTGTTTAATGAGGGATGTATGCAAGCTTTTGAGCTTCTCAAGTACAAATTGACAACCACTCTCTTTATTACCACACTCAATTTGAGCTTACCTTTGAGCTCATGTGTGACACAAGCGATGTTGCAGTAGGAGAGGTTTTGCGTCAAAGAGTGAATAAGGTGTTTCACCCGCTGTATTATGCAAGCAAAAAAATGAATGATGCACAAGTGAATGACACGATGACGGAAAAAGAATTGTTGCAATTGTGTTCACAATGGAAAAGTTTAGGCCTTATCTCATGGGTGCCAAGGTGATAGTTCATACTGACATGCAGCACTTCGCTACTTGATGACGAAGAAGGATTCCAAATCTCGGCTTATGAGATGGGTCTTATTGCTTTAAGATTTTGATCTTGAGATTGTGGACTGAAAGGGTGTGAAAGACAAGTGGCGGACCACTTGTCCTTCTCGGAGGAGGAGGGGAGCCCTCGTGATGGCCTCAAGATTAATGATTCATTCCCTGATGAGCAACTCCTCTTGGTATCGGTGAATAGCATGTCTTGGTTTGAAGATGTTGCCAGTTTCCTTGTGACCGATATTGTTCCGTGTAAGCTCTCTTCTAACCAAAGTTAGAATCTCAAACACGATAACTTGGACGACTACTGGGATGAGCCTTACATGTTCAAAATCTATAATGATGGTGTAATCCAGAGATGTTTTCCGGAGGAGGAGCAATTGAGTATTTTTTATGCGTGTCATTCCTCTCCCTATGGTGGTCATCATGGTAGGGCGAGGATAGCTTCAAAAGTACTTAGTTCTGGGTTTTACTGGTCTACATTGTACAAGGATATGAGTGATCTTGTGAAGAGGTATGATGAATGTCAAAGAGCGGGTGGAATTTCAAAGAAGGATGAGATGCCTCTCACCACTATTCTCAAGGTTGACATCTTCAATGTGTGGGGCATTAATTTCATGGGTCTGTTTGTAAGTTCTTGTGGCAACATGTACATTATTGTGGCCGTTGATTATGTTTAAAAGTGGGTTGAGGTTGTGGCTTTACCAAACAATGAGGCCCGAAGTGTTGTGGCCTTTCTAAAGAAGAGTATCTTTACTCGGTTTGGCACTTCTAGAGCAATCATTAGTGATGGAGGGTCTCATTTTTGCAATAAGACATTTGACACTTTGCTTGCAAAGTGTGGTATCAATTATAAGGTTTCTACCCCTTACCTTCCTTAAGCTAGTGGGTAGGTTAAAGTCTCAAAACGGGAGATCAAGAGTATATTGTCAAAGACGATCAATACTAGACGGTGAGTATACAATTTGTCATCGCCTGTGGTTACAATTTACAAACTCCACTTGGTTAGGAATGCCAGCCTTGAACGGAAACACTTGGCCTTTAGAGAAGATCCAAAAAATCTCAGCCACCATTTCCGGCTGATATTGCAGGTTCGATTTTGCGTCAGGATTACGAGGAGTAATTTCCTCCACTTAGGGATGAGCCTATACTTCAACGGTGGTAGTAGTGGTGGTGTCTCTTCCGTAGACGGGTGCCACAACATCCAATGAAGTGGTTAGAACCTCCTCACTCATATTAAGAACATCTCCATCACGAACACCACATGGAGAGCTAGACATGCCTGTAAAGGTATGGAATTTAGTGGGGAAGAAAGTTGAGAGAATGGAAGAAAATTAGAGAGTGATTATCAAGGTAAGAAGATTTGTAGAAGATGAAGATTCTGGATACAAGAATGAACAAGGGATTCAAATAACGGTGATTATCTCCCTTTTAAAGGAAAGACCTTGGGATTCGAAGAAACTTACCATGATTGTAGCCACACTCGAAACGATAGAGCCAATCCACAGGCTACACATGTTCTGATGCGACACATCGGGAACAGATGTCATCTTGACGATTGGCATCACATCTCATTCACATCAGGTTCTCTCCAAAGGTCACCCGGAACAATCATGACGGCGTGAGTTCGAAATATGCGACTCTTATAATGCCACATCATCCTCCTCGACGATGACCATGTCCATTATTATCCACTTATCAAGCCTGTCCGTGAGGACGACCTTGACAAGCGGAGGGACTAATTGTATGGGCCAAAACTTCACTTTATGTATTTGACATGTTCAATGATAATAGATGTATTGACATCAATGCAAAAGGTCAAGGTCAGATATGAGAGATAAAGCGATGCCGAGGTCGAAATGGCTTAGCAGAAGACGAGGACGAGGATGAGCACCTATCTTCAGTACAAAGTGATGACCAATCTTAGAATTAGATTCCCTAGAGAATATCCTCATTGATATTCCCTTCTTTGTGCTCTTATAAATAGGAAGAGATTTAGATTAAAAAGGTGATTGGACCTTTTGTAAAGAAAGTCATCAACATTCTCTATACAAGATTTTTACTTTGTTGAATAGAAACAAAGCTTGACTTTACACTTTTCTCCCTTTATTCCTTTCTCCCGGTCCAAGAAGGATTGAAATACATGATTGCTTATCATCATCCATCATTGTTAGAAACTCATCCGAGAATCCAATCTTTGTTGGGTGATCTTTGTCTCATTTACTCCATCTGCTCCATAATAAGTGATTTTTTGGCTATTTTTTTGTGGTAAAAAATAAGTGATTTTTTCAGATTCAAGAATGAATTAATTTTTTTCTACATTGACCTTGGAGTAAATAGTGTTGGTGTATTGTTTATGTGAATAGATAGTAGAGGTTAATATGATCAATTTCATTGCTAATTAATGTAAAAAGATGAGTATCTTAATATGTGTGAAAACAACCAAAAAAATATTTATTTTGAACTGGAGAAAGTACTATTTAGAAGTCATTTATTATCATTTATGCTCTCTTTTATATTTCTAAGTCTTTATTGCTCTATTATTACCCCAGGATTGTTTTCTTTAATATCACATATTAAATACTCTCCTTAAAGTGGTAGATTGTCATTGAATATTACTATTGGCTATGACTAATCTTGTTTTTCAATAAATCTAATTGTATAAAATCAAGATATATTTTTGGGTCATACAAGTAGCAGTTTATGTAAAATATAAAATTCATTCTAAAAGTATTCTAAACTAATGTTAGATTTGATAATGTTTTACATCTAGAAGTCATAGTGTTTTAATAGGTTTCTTGTTAAATATATTATACTCCCTACATGGATTGGGTCTCTCTTTTAATCTTATAAATACAACATATGAAAGGCATAGCTTAAATGCCTAATTAGTATTGTAGTACTAATAATGGAAAGTGTTAACAGTAGATATAAATAGCAAGTGTCAATTGTAAGAATTAATCTTGTAATGTCATATGGGGACAGACTTATTCACTGTGTTACATAACAATGAAGCAAAATGATTTACACAACCCAAAGCTTAAGTCACTAATTGTGTCTCATAATGGCTAATTAGTTTAATAAATAATTGCAGGGATATTTCTTACAATATAATACATTGGCGGTGCACATTTATAGAGAATCCAAAGCATGTACCAATGTACCTCTAACTTAAAAATTAAGAATTATACAATTAATATCATGGAGTTACTTCAATCAATGTTTTCTGTTAAATTAAATCAAAAATAGGCTATCATAAATCTGTTCTTGCTCCCCATAAAAATACATTTACATATGTTTCTTTGAGATAATTTTTAAAATATAATTCAATGGTGGTGCACAGTTTTGTCTATTTTGTTTTTCATAAGCGAGTACAAACTATCAATTTAGGGTCTCATAAAACTGTTATAACAAACCCCAGAAACTAGCTTAATTTCATATCTTAATTTATTTAATCATTGGAACTTTAAGAATTGAAATGTAATATTTTGAATATTATTTTTTTTGTAATATTTTGAGTTTTTCCTAACATCTGTAAGATTCTTCCTCAAGAAAACTTATCTTCCACTTAGAAAAAAGATGTTAGTATCAAATATTTTTTTAATTGTTTCTCCGTACAATTAAAAATGGACAATTTCTAATAGAATTTAGAAAATTACATTAAATTAAGATAATGATTAATACACAATTAATTACATATTAGACAATTTCAATAAAATAAAAAAAATTCAGCAGGCAAGTAGTCACATGGTATTGCAAGGTTTCTTGGAAATCCATGGTTCAGAAGCATAATTTAAATTTGATGGATCGAAATGCACATGGAGTGATATAAATAAATCATTTCTTAATGAATGGAGAATCATGAAAACATATATAGCAAACCTGTGACAGTTCAGATTCATGATTTAGGTGAAGATGATACTGGGGGATTATTTTAATATTTGATGGTGTATTTTTATAACTACGTTATTTCCAAATTTGTACCTAAACCATGTTCTTTGAAATTTATTTTATATAAAAAATATCAATTTTTGATGGGTCAAGGAGGAGTTACGTTAAATTATTCCTGTGAAATAAAACGTAGTTCGTATTAGATAATAAAGAATATGATTAAGGGTGTGTTTGGTACGAAGGAACGCATTTTCAATGTTTTCTAAATTTTTCATGTTTGGTTGGCTTAAGAAGGGCGAATGCTGCCTAGAGTATTCCCTTCCGCAGACACCCACGAAGTGGGTATTGAACTGGGTCGGCCTTTTGGTTGGCTTAAATGTTTTGAAAAATATTTTTCTTATTAATTCATTTTCTTGCAATCGGAGGAAAATATTTTCCTTATCAAAAGAAGGAAAAACATTTTCCAAAACTCCTTCCCAACCTTTCTCACCCTCATCAACCCACCCCACCCCCTCACCAAAAAAATATTTCTTTTTTAAATTTCAGTCTTTCCATTACCATCCACCATGCTACCCCTCTATCCCTCCCCCTCCCCCCCACAAAATATAATTTTTTACCTTAATTTTTTTTTCAAATTTCTATTTTTTTATTTTTCTGCACCACCCACATCCACCCCCACACCCCCCCCCACACAATTTTTTTTCACTTTTTTTTTTGTAATTTAATTTTTTATTTTTTGCGTTTTACTGCCCCCAGCCTTGCCCCCACCCTCTGCCCCCAAATTTAAAATATATTTTTCAGTTTTAATTTTAATATTTATCGATTTAAAGACTCAAACTTTTACACATATAAATTAAAAAAAAAATCAAATAATTGAATCTTACCAAGACTGGTAGAGTTTTGATGTTTCTTTTATTAACCAATTTGAACAGTGTGCTGCATGATAGAGACAGTAGACACCCTAAACTATTCTACTCAATAATTAGTAGTATTATTTTTGGGGTCAATATGTACACATAAAACAAGAAGATATGTATATTAGGAATGAAAAACAATAATGTATGTGTCTATCTCTCCCATTTTAAGTACTATTATTTCACCATCTATATGACCTTTCTCTATTTACCTTAAGTTTTTTTAAACTAAAAATAGTACTGAAAAACTCAATAAATAATTCCATTATCTCATTTATTATGCTAAGCAAACATCTTGTTCCTAAAAGAAATGTCACAACTCTAGAATAAATTATATATAGAACTATTATTTACCGAAAACAAAATAAGAATTCTTGATTCATAAAGTATGTGAATATTAGTGAATGATTGGCGAATGTGGACAAATAACAGTTGGCAATGAAGCAACAAGAAGAAGAAGTTTTAGATCTTGTAAATTAAAGAAAGACAGCTAAAATTAGTTAGCAAAAAGATCCCCAAATTGGTAGGGTCACCCCCACAATATGCATATCAAGAAACTCCTTGGAAATTGAAAGAAAAAGAGCAACTCTATTATTATCTTCTATAGAGTATTATGTAGTATGAAAGATTGGCCGTACCTCAAATACAGACTCATGCTATTTGATTGCTTTGTTTGAGGAGGTATATGTGAGCCTTTAGTATTTTCTGTGCTTTCCTTTTAACGTGCAGTCCAATGTGTTTTTGTATGTCGCTTAAGATTTTTCACCGTTAAAACCTCAAAGTCAGTCTAATATCTCTCTCCTTTAGGAATAGTAATCCTAAGCACCTTCGGGACTGATAGGAATAAGACGGGTAATAATATACAATAGTGGTCGAGACCAATCCGCGCTTTAGTACCTTAACGGGATAGGAAGGGTAGATATGGATATAATGACCGGTGCTCTAATACAACGTGTAGCTCCTCTTTTGAGGAGTAATTACCGGATATTGCATTGATGTGATCCATATTGTAAATAAGCCCACGACCTCCTCCCATCTCTTTCTTTTCCTTTAAAGCGTTATAACTTCTTATCAAAATCAGCCTTTTAATGATTGTTCTTTCAAACTTTATTTTACTTTCAAACATTTGCGTATTAAAATCCCCTCTTATTTGAACCTTATCTGTTTACATGTTAATTGAACCAAATTCACAAAGAACCATCTCACCGGAAACCACGCTAGTGGATTTTGAGAGGTGCCTAACACCTTTCCCGTAGGATAATTTCAAGCCCTTACCCTATCTCTGATTATCAAACAAACTTAGAAATAAACCTTATAGGTGTCCTAATGCACCATAAATCATTAGGTGACGACTCCTCAAATGCAAAACCCTATTCCCAAAAGGAACAAGTTGCCCTATACCTAAAAATGCCGTTAACTCAATTCTCCCAACGCAAGGAGAAAAAAAAGGAGGCGCGACAACATGGTGACTCTGCTGGGGATATTAGGCTTTTACCATTTCAGATTGTTCTTGTGAATTTGTACCTTCCGGTTATATGCAATTATTTGTTTAAATTCCTTTAGGCGTTTAATTTCTTTTCAAAGGCAAAACTGACTTATCTTCTTTGTATTGCTGCTTTAAATTATAAACTACTATATTTACTGCTTTTTTAACATGCTCATACGTGACAACATGCTTTTAAATTATTGCATAATCATGCCCAACATATACCATAGCAACACTTATAATGAGTGGTTGCGCTCATCCAATATAATTACCCCATTCAGAAAGGCATATTTGCAGTAAAACCAATCAATCAACGATATAGTCGACGGTTCTGCGCATTCCCCTTTGAGTTTTTCACTCAAGGGTACCGGTCTAAAACCCCATGTTTAAACTGTGCACAAATCATGGTCAAATCTACCTGAGTCAGTTATGTTATCCACATAATGATACTTTAGGGTAGCCATGTCCAAAGTCTACTGGATTTTCCTAAACCCAAACGGATATCACCACGTTCTGTGCATTTATTTGGAGAACTAAAATGCATCATGCTAATTGTTGGTATTAAATAGTCGAGTCTGGTGGGGATAAGGGTGTAACCTTATTTGCCTTGTAAAAATATGAGGCATGAAGTTCCTAGATTCGGCATTGTCACCAACATCCATCTAAGACAACTAAGCTGGTGGAAAGATCTTCACTCTAGTGATCAAACTCTTATCCAAAAATATCTAGGAAATCTACCATCCCTTTTAGAGATCCAACCTAACAACAAGATCTAGAAGTTGCTACACTGTTCTGGGATTGTGAAAGGGCTGTATTCCATTTTGGAGACATTGAAATAACACCCCTATTAGAGGAGAAAGGAGGATTAGCCGGTCTAGTCTGGGAGACTCCAGGTCTACTGATGCCTGAAAACCGTAAAGGCAGGAGTTTTCTCAAAATGATGGGTTTGAAGAAGAATCCAGAGTTGACATGCTTGAAAGAATCCTACATCCCTTTTGACTATTTATATGAGAGGTACAGCCACAACAAATTCTACCGTACCTACCCTGACGAGTTTGCCATTACTTCCTTGGGTCACATTCATCGAAAGGTCTTTATATTTATGTTTTGTTTTCTGGGTTGATCGTGTTTCCGACGAAGAAGGCAAGGATCCACACTAGGCTAGCCATGGTAACTAAAACCTTTATGGAAGGGATTGGTGGGCAACCATTCAGCATCGTTCCCATGATCATTACGGACATATACCGATCCTTGGAGAACTGTCAACAAGGTGCATAATACTTCAAAGGCTATAATTTATTACTTCAACTCTAGCTTATGGAGCACCTTCAAAATACCGAGAAGAAATCCAGCGAAGGGACTGGGATGATGATCACATCACTTTCCATCATCCAAAGCGAATGAATTATATGCCCAATATGTTTGCTCAACCAGAAGATGACAAAGGATGGGTAGAGATATTTGATAACCTAACCGAAGAACAGGTCCAATGGATGTTCAAGTTGTTTCCGACTGATGAATTCATCACCCGATCCAGAAATGCACCTTTTCCGATAATGATTGGTTTGAGGGGAACATATCCTTACGTCTCTTTCCGAGCTGTGAGACAAGCCATTAGAAATCAAGTTATTCCCAGGGTCGACAAGATGAGTCATTTCCGAGCTGACTTCCAAGATGATGATAGTCCTTACAAATGCCAACCTTAGCATATATGGCATTGCAAGATCATAATGGGGAAAGATACCATCTAGCCAGATAGGTATTATGCTGGCTGCGCTCCCTTCTACTCAGGTTGATTGGAAGACAATCATGATGGTCTGGACCATCTGGGGTTTGCCCGAGGTCACAAAATCATAGATTAAAGGGCCGAGACACAAGTCAAATACAATCAACTGCGTAAAAGGATCCGGGAGTACAAATGCGAGCACCACGAGATACAAGAGTCCAACCGAAAGCTAATTGAGGAATAGAAGGATATGACTGTTAGTGCCAACAAGGGACTGGGATACTTGGAGCGAGGCATAATGGAATTGGATAAAAAGTTTCTCAAAAGGATCGAAGATTGCCAAAATGCTGAAGGAACCGAATGCGAACACCTAGCTAGGGCCTACCTATTATTAGGACTTTGTGAGTTGGGAAAGCTGTTCGACGGAGCCAGGGATGCCGAATCTTTGGAAGGTCCTTCTAGGATCAAGTAGGATCAGAGTTTTTCTTTTTGCTTTATAAAATGTAATAAGGCTGATGGCCATTAGTGATTTCCATTTCCTGTTTATTTAGTGTCAATTTGGGATTCGTCTATTTTTATCAATAAAATGAGGCATTTAGCATCCTAAGTTCTCCAAATCAATTTATCGTTAGGCCTACCTCGGCCACAACGAGGCTCCCAAATTAGGACAAGATTTATATTCCTACACTATGTGTTTCAATATTATAACATTTTTATGACCCTCACTAACTTGGTTACCTTTTTGTTTTATTTTTGTTTTGTTATTCCCCTCCCCAAAAGTTAGTTCGTGCTGGAAATATCATCCTATTCCACAAGATCCAATGACCCTCCACCCGCTCCTCCTCTAAGTCCTGCTAAGAACAAATACAAGGGAAACATGGAAAATTTGAATGCTAGAAAGGAGATCACAACATCAGAGGCCATTGATGGCCATTGTATTCGGGTTCCCAATGATAATGTGTCGCAACTCAAGCAGAAATTAATGAAGTTTCAAGAAGAGATTGATCAGGTTCGAAATCTGTCCAACCTGTCCTCCCTTAGCACCCCAGACACCGTCTTCCCAAATAGCTAAAATCCCACACCTCCACAAAAGCAACCAAATCATCCCACTATTCTAACAAAGAACCAATGCAACACTTGTTACACTCCGAAAAACAATTCGTTACTTGTCCCCGAACCACAAAACTTCGTAAATAACCATTTCCACACACCTAGCCACCACAACAATCCTATTTACGTGGAGATCGTTCCACTCTCCACCCAACCTATATCTTGCACCCCTGAGTCCGAGGGAAAGGATTTACTCATCAGAAAATTGGCTGAAGAGCTTAAGAAACTAACTAGCTGAATCCAAGGCGTCAAATGAAGTAAAGATATTGAAGGGTTAAACTATGAAGATCTCTGTATACAACCAGATGTCAAACTACTAGAGGGGTACAAACCTCCCAAGTTCAAGATGTTTGACGGTAGAGGTAATCCAAGGGTCCATATGAGAATATACTACAACAAACAGGTCGGGGTAGGAAAGGACGAAAGAATCCACATGAAACTGTTCATGAGGAGTCTAAAAAGAGATGTACTATCCTAGTACATCAGCTAGGATCCTAAGAAATGGTCGAGTTGGGTATTTATGGCCTCTGATTTCAGGAACAACTCCGACAGCATTGGCACCGGCGGAGAAACCCGAAAAATTTTACGGGATTGATTTCAAGTGTTGGCAACAAAAGATTTTCTTCTATTTGACTACTCTAAGTCTCCAGAAGTTCATCAAGGAATATGTTCCTGTGTTGTCCGATGAAACTCCAGAAACTGAACGATTTCTCGTCGTTGAGGCGTTGAAGCATTCAGATTTTTTATGCAAGAATTATATTCTAAGTGGGATAGAAGATTCTTTGTATAACGTCTACAATGGCGTAGAAATATCAAAGGAACTGTGTATTGCGCTTGAAAAGAAATACAAAACTGAAAGCTGCCAGGTTGAAAAAGTTTGTTGCTGCAAAGTTTTTGGACTACAAAATGGTAGATAGCAAGTATGTTATTATCCAAGTCCAGGAATTGCAAGTGATTATTCACGATCTCCTTGCTGAAGGTATAAATCAAATTAATATTGATATTGAAAGTAGTAATCTTAGTATTTTTACTAATGAAAATTTCATTGAAGGTCTTGTTATCAATAAAGCATTCCAAGTAGCAGCAATGATTGAGAAGTTGCCTCCTTTGTGGAAGGACTTCAAAAACTACTTGAAACACAAACGCAAGGAGTTTTCCGTTGAATATCTCATTGTTCGGTTGAGAATCAAAGAGGACAATAAAGAAGCTGAAAAGAAAGGCCGTGGAAACTCAACAATAATGGGAGCAAATATTATTGAAGAGAATAAAAAGAGGAATAAGGCTTCTGGACCAAAATACAACCCAAGAAAGAAGCAGTTCCGTGGAAACTGCTACAACTGTGGAAAAACCAGACACAAATCTACGGAGTGTCGTGCTCCGAAGAAAGACAAGAATAAGGGTCAAGCGAACATGGTTGAAAAACATGATGATGTTGATGACTTATGTGCCATGCTTTCCGAATGCAACTTGGTAGGAAACCCTAAAGAGTGGTGGATTGATTCTGGAGCCACTAGCCATGTTTGTGCTGTTAGAGAAGCGTTTGCTACTTATGCTCCTATTGGACCCGATGAGATGATTTCTATAGGAAATGCTTCAAAGGCCAAGATTGAAGGATGTGGGAAGATATTTCTCAAAATGACTTCCGGAAAATTGGTGACTTTGAACAACGTCCTTCATGTTCTCGAGATTAGGAAGAATTTAGTCTCTACTGGACTTCTTGTTAAGAATGATTTTAAATGTGTTTTTGTTTATGATAAGGTTGTAATAAGTAAGAATGAAATGTTTGTAGAAAAAGGTTACCGCACTGAGGGCCTTTTCAAGCTGAATGTAATGGTGGTTGAAAATAATAATAAAATTTCAACTTCGTCTTACTTACTTGAGTCAAATGAATTATGGCATATACGTTTGGGTCATATCAATTATAACACCTTACGAAAAATGATTAATTTGGAAGTATTGCCTAAATTTGAATGTGACAAATCAAAATGTCAAGTATGTGTGGAATCTAAGTATGTTAAACATCCTTATAAGTCCGTTGAAAGGAAATCAAATCCTTTAGACTTAATTCACACAGATATTTGTGACATGAAGTCAATACCATCTCGCAGTGGAAAGAAGTATTTCATAACTTTTATTGATGATAGTACTCGATATTGCTATGTTTATTTACTTAATAGTAAAGATGAAGCAATAGACGCATTCAAGCAATACAAAAATGAAGTTGAAACACAACTTAACAAGAAAATCAAAATGATAAGAAGTGATAGGGGTGGTGAATATGAATCTCCTTTTGAATAAATATATTTAGAATATGGAATTATTTATCAAACAACGGCCTCTTACACGCCCCAATCCAATGAGATTGCAGAAAGAAAGAATTGTTCATTAAAGTAGATGATGAACACATTATTGATAAGTTATGGTTTGCCATAGAACTTGTGGGGGAAAGCCGTTCTTACGGCTAACCGATTATTAAATCGAGTACCCCATAGCAAAACACAATCCATTCCATAAAAAAAATGGAAAGGAAGAAAGCCCAACTTGAATTATTTTAAAGTATGGGAGTGTTTGGCAAAAGTGCAAGTTCCTAAACCCAAAAGGGTAAAAATAAAACCGAAAACCGTTGATTGTGTTTTCATAGGATATGTGACTAATAATAAAGCATATCGATTTCTAGTTCATAAATCAGCAAATCCCGACATTCATAATAATAGGGTTATAGAATCAGATAATGCTGAGTTCTTTGAAAATATATATCCGTATAAAAGGGAATGTAGGTCGATTAGCGAAGGATCTAAACGACCTCGGGAAGAAGCAAAAGAAAGTACACTTAACCAGGACGATCCAAGGTGTAGTAAACGTCAAATAACGTCTACTTCATTTGGACCAGATTTTGTGACTTTCTTATTGGAAAATGAGCCTCAAACATTTAAAGAAGCTATGTTTCTTCGAAATCATTGTTATGGAAAGAGGCAGTTAATAGTGAAATAGAATCCATATTGAACAACCATGCATGAGAATTGGTTGATCTTCCTCCTGGAAATAAACCGTTGGGTTCTAAATGGATCTTTAAGAGGAAAATAAAAGATGATGGCACTATTGACAAATATAAGGCAAGACTTGTGGTCAAAGGGTATAGACAACAAGAATGTCTTGATTATTTTGATACATACTCTCCAGTTACAAGAATTACGTTCATACGAATGTTAGTAGCGTTAGCTGCAGTTTATGGTTTTGAAATTCATCAAATGGATGTTAAGACGGCCTTCTTAAATGGAGAGTTGGAGGAAGAAATTTACATGGAACAACCAGAAGGGTTTGTGGTTCCAGGTAAAGAAAAGAAAGTCTGTAGACTCGTTAAGTGATTAAAACAAGCACCCAAACAATGGCATGCAAAATTTGACCAAACAATGCTGTCAAATGGGTTTAGTATAAATGAATGTGATAAATGCGTGTACATTAAATATGTTCCAAATCACACAGTCATTGTTTGCTTATATGTGGATGATATGCTCATAATGAGTAATGACATTACCAATATAAATGCTACTACGCGTATGCTAACTAGCAAGTTTGATATGAAAGACTTGGGAGTTGCTGATTTAATTCTAGGAATTAAGATCCATAAGACTTCTCAAGGTCCGGCGTTGTCACAATCTCATTATATCAAGACAATACTTGAAAAATTTAAGCACTTGGGCTTTAAAGTTGCAAAGACTCCAATTGACGTGAATCTTGCATTAGCAAAGAACAAAGGCCAAAGCATATCACAATTGGATTATGCTCGTATGTTTGGTTGCTTAATGTACATCATGAATTATACACGACTAGATGTAGCATGTGCTATAAGTAAATTGATTCGATATACTAGCAATCCAGGTCAATCTCATTGGATGGCCATGAAACGAGTTTTGGGGTACTTAGTACATACCTAGGACTTTGCTTTGCACTACAGTAAATATCATGCGGTCATTGAGGGATACTGTGATGCAAATCGGATCACCGGATCAACTGATTCCACGTCCACAAGTGGATATGTATTCACCATTTGTGGAGGAGCGGTATCTTGGAAGTCGTCCAAACAAACTTGTATTGCCCGCTCTACAATGGAGGCTGAGTTCATAGCCTTGGATAAAGCCGTTGAAGAAGCTGAATGGCTCCGGAATGTCTTGGAAGATATTCCATTTTGGCCCAAACCCTTGGCACCAATATGCATACACTGTGATAGTCAAACGACAATTAGAAGGGCTGGGAGCGTTATGTATAATGGTAAATCTCGTCATATACGATGGAGACATAAAACCGTTAGACAATTACTCTCTAGAGGAATTATCACGATTGACTATGTAAAGTCAAGTGATAATGTGGCAGATCCACTTACAAAATGCCTAATTAGAGATGTAGTTAAGAAGTCACCAAGGGGAATGGGACTGTGGCCGAGAACAAGTCATAGTGGCGGTAACTCTACCTAGAAGACTGGAGATCCCAATATCTAGGTTCAAGGAGATCAAACAAAGTCATTAATGACGGTTCAACATTGTCAAATAAACTTTTAAACTTTTGGTCCATTCTCGTATAAGACAATGTTCAGTACCAAGGATAAAACATTAAGGTTTTTTAATGAATTTCTAAATTTGATATGGGGTATATCAAATAGTGTATCTACGGGATGACACGTTTAGGAATCACCTATGTAAGTGTGAAGTGTTAGCCGCTTCAAGGAGAACTTTGTAAGGCCAGTTCTCTACGCACTTATGAAACCAGGCGGTGTTCATGACTGAAACAGATACAACAATTAGAACCACAGACGGTTAAAGGTTGGTTGTGTGACTTGTGGTTGTCTAGGTATACACAAGTTCGACGGTTCAAAGGTATCAAATCTACCGATTGATCGAGTATATCCGACATAAGTTCACTACGGAAAGTTCAAAGGGAAACCTACTTATCCAGATGCAATTAATCCTTACTTGCGAATCACACTGTTTTTCATGCATACTTCCGTGATATAGCCATTCCCCATTCATGTGGGGGATTGTTGGGGTTTTAATATATTTAATTAATATATTAAATAGTTAAAAGAGGGTAAACGAGAAATGGAGGGAAATAAAATTTTTGAGTGAAATTTCAAGTTCCCCCTCCTTGGTAAATGGGCATTGTCCCATATCGGAAGAGGAAGAGGTTTTTATGGGTATATAAGCAATTGCTCTTCTTCTAGCTCTTAAAGAGTTGAGAAGAAAGCAAGCCTCGCGCTGTCGTCATCGTCGCTCGGCTCGGCTTCGGCTTCGGCTGGGACTTCGGCTTCGGATTCGGATTCGGATTCGGATTTGAATTTGGATTTGGTCAAATGATTGATTTATTAAATTTTTGGACCAAATTTATTTGTTAATAGTAAAATATTAAAAGAAATATTATTAAATATTTATTTTAATGACAGAATATTAATATTAAATCCAAATTTCAGTTTTCTATTATTGTAATAGAAAATTAACTACCCATCAATTTTTCCTCTTTATTTTCCCTCTTTATTGTTGAGTAAATAGCCATTTATGCAATGACATTTATGCTGTGGCAGTTTTGCAGAAACTACCATTCTCAAGAGTTGCACATCTTCAGATTTCAGCCCAACTTTTGGCTATAAATACAATACTATTCTGCTCAGAATTTCACTACGATTTTCTGAGTTTTCTCTCCTTCTTCTGCGTACTTTTAGCATCAAACAAAGAAAAAGTAAGTGTGATTTGCTACCGAACTTTGTGTTCGCTGGAACACTGGGGTTTGAGGTACCACTACACTAGTGTGTAATTCGTTCTTTCATGGGAGAAATAATCCATAACCTTGGGTAGTAGGAGGGGATTAAATTCCTTAAAGAAACACTATGAATTCAGTGGGCTCGAATTGGTTTTCTGTTATTTCTGTTCTTGCACATTCCTGTTTATATTTATTTATATTTCCAGAATTATTTTACAAATACAGTTTACTAACATTCCCAACCTACCGTTTGGCCTAGTAAAAGTAGTAAATTGAGCTTTATGTCATCACTCCACCGTCTTCATATTCATCCTGCCAAATCGTAGACTTTATTATTAATTGTTGGCTAAACCAGCACTAGACACTCAATGCAGCTTAACAACACTTGGACCTAAATCCAAAGTTTAATTAAATGCCCTTAATAAATATAATAACTATATTAAATAAATTTGATTAGAATCTATTTTTAAACTGTTTGAAAAGCAAAGTTATTAATTATTTTTCTATAATCGATTTCTTCTAATAATTCTTTTTTAATTAATACTTTTAAGTTCCATTTTCCATTTAAAGTTCATCTCAAAAAGAAAAAGACAAAAAGAAAAGTTTTTTTTTGTGGTTTTCAGTTCACCAAGTAGACACATGATGCAACCGTAAGAGTTCAATTTTTAAATATCTAAAAGATTATTCTAGATTAGTTACTGTTCATTTTTAAATTATTTTTAGTTCTGTTACAAAACAGTAGACCATATTCAACATGTTGATGTCAGGAGATGCAAATGATTGGGAGGAAAATCCAGCTCTAACGCAAAGCAAAGGCCAAAGGACATTAAAAGAAACAGTTATAGATCTGTCCAAATAATTTGAGATTTCCCTTTTAGAAACCTGAGGCTATGAGGCTGTCCTTAACCAAGAATCCACCAAAAGGCCATTATGCTGGAAAATATTAGCCTCGTCTTTAATTTACCATATACCAAATCACATTGTTTTGTCAAGAAATTGAAGCCATTCCCATGAGCAAATGTCCTTTTTTTGCACACCCTTTTATTCCATGTTCTTCAAACTTCTTGTTGATAGATTTTCATGGCAATAATTGGTCATTTGTCTTCTTGTTACTAATCGCATTCTACATAGTGCTCAAATCTAAGGCTATTTCGTGACCATTTGGCCTCCCAATTGTGGAAAGTAATTATTGCAAGAATAGTGGTCGAGCAACAAGACCTTGTGGTGGAACCATTCTTATTCTTGGAATGACAATTTCACATGAGTAATTCGCTAAAACAACTTGACTTATTTGTACACATATGCATACAAAAATGACGTTTCGCGCAACGTAAGCTTAAATGCATTATCTAGAATTATTAATAAAAATATTCAAAATCCCAAATTTTAATAGATTTAACTTTCTTGCTTCTCTTATGATACGATAAACTCCTCTTCCCTTCAAGCTCGTCTTCTGGTCGGTCAATCGTTTATATGTTTTTCTCATTTTTCGATAAAATGTTACTTTATGAGATGGGAAAGGGCGAAGGAGGATTTTTTTTTTGGCTTTCTACTTAGTTAGTGAAACACCTTACAAACTGCATTAATTAAAGCCAAAAACAAAGTACTTTTGGCAAATGGCAATGACCACAAAGACAAGAATTTTGGGACCAATTTTGATAATGCCAATATATTTAATGGATATAAGGAAATTCACTTTCTTTTGAGTGTCCTAAAATGTAGCAGTATGCTCAAATGTTTCCTTAGAAGAGGAAAACTTGTTCTATTTTCATGTAAAAAGAACAGCAAAACTCTTGAGGGAGATTGACAGAATTTTTATAGGGGAAGGGAAATGGAATTCTCACTACCAATTGTGTTGTTAAACAAGGGAGAATTATGTGTTCTTGAAGTGTCTATTTGGGGATTAGTGGGTCCCGTTTTCATTTGACATGTCTTCAGCACGTGGGGTCAGTATGTCTCCTTAAAGGTTGACTACAGAAAATACTGGATATAGCCAATAAAAACTTGCCATGTGTACAAGCAATGGGGTATAGCCACATGATGTGTTTTGTCCTCTTGGAATATAAATTGAAATTCTGAAGAAATGCTCCAAATAATTTCACAATTTGATAGCAATGGTTTTGAAGGTTAAGGCCATACGGGTTGACCTGATTTTCAATTATGAGATTGTAAGTTCGAGTTTTTCAAGTGTAAGGTGAGAAGTTTTTGGACGGAAGGATGATGGAGGTTTTTTGGGAAATAATCTCTCTACTCCAGGGTAGGGGTAACGTCTGCGTAAACACTACCCTCCCCAGACTCCACTAAGTGAGACTATACGATAGAGGCGGATCCAAAATTTCAAGTTTATGGGTTCCTGTCAAAATTTAGATTAATATACAATAATAACTGAGTTTACAAATAGATATATAATAAAATTTGCAAGGGCCCCGAGAACCCGTATACTACACCCTAGATCTGCCCTTGATACTGGGTTATTGTTGTTGTTGGTTTGGAAGGTTAAGATTGGACAAATTCCAAAATCAGTTCCAACATCATCAGAAACCTTCAAACTTTTGTTCTTTAATCCATTTCTTACTTTTACAACATTTTATATGTATAACAATTCAAACAATAGGGAGTTTTGGATCAAACAAGAGATATAGAATGACACCAACAACAATTAACAAGAGGATTAAGAAAATTAAGATGATGAAGAACTAACAACAACAACAGAAATTCTTTCCACACGAATTATTTTTATCTGGGTAGAATGGTGATTGTGGCGGCCTTTGATTGGGTAGAGGATGATGGATCTATGCGGGTTAGGGAGAAAGGTGAGAGGCAGTGAGAGAAGAGAAGAAAATGAAGAAAGAAGAAAATAATAAAACCACTAAAAGTACATCTTTAATAGTGGCTAAAGGTTAAAAAGTTTCTTTCAAATTATGCACAACATGAATTATATAAGGTAAGAGCTTTAAATATTGGCCATTTTTTGTTGGGCTATTAGGCCAAGTGATATGGAGTGTAATTTTCTCTTAATTTTATTGATCTGATTAATCTAAATTCTAATCAAACAATCATGAAATGCCAAAATACTCTACTACCATACACTTCGAGCTGAAGAAATTGACTTAATTAGTCAAAATCGTTTCCATATATTAAAAAGACATCTAATAATATTTCTGGCCGACATGATAATCTTTCAATGGCCCATATGGATTCTCATCTTCCTCTATCCATCCTTTATTTCAAGTTAAAAATAGGAAAAAGTTGAGTATATTTGTGAAAAGCTTAGTCCTTTCTTTTGTGGTTTTAGCAATAAGAAAAATGAGCGAAAAAATCCCACCCATTAAAGACAAAAGAAGAAAAGGAAAATAAAAAATAGTTAATATTACCTTTGTGGTTGAAATTCAAATGATTATATAAGGAAATTGAGTAATTCCTATGTGAATCACTCTACTACTAACTTCTTTTCTCCACTTATAGCTCACTATTTTCACCATTTAGTCTCTCCTTTTATTTTATTTCATATTTTTATTTCTTCTGTTTCACATTTAAAAAACTTTATTTATGTTACGAACTATATTATTTATGTATTTTTTAAAAAATATTATAGCAATCTCATAAAAGACATTAAATAATCATAAACATACTGTAAGAGTACTTTTTTGTTAATTATTTTTATCTCTCCTTAAACATCTCACTTAATTAACACTCCATGAGTTGAAGTGGTATATATATTAATCTAAAAAGAAATATTAAAACAAATTTATAGCTTGTTTGGCCAAGCTTCTCCAAAGCTAAAAACACTTTTTTTTTTCAAAGTTGAAGTGTTTGGCCAAGCTTTTAGAAGAAGAAACAAATAATTTTGAGTAGAAGCAGAACCACTTTGGAAAAAACAAAAAAAGTAGCTTCTCCAAAAGGACTTTCTTGAAAACACTTTTGAGAATACACTTGAAAGTGTTTTTCGAATTAATTAGCCAAACTGCTTTTCATCAAAAGTATTTTTGAAAAAAACACTTCTCATAAGCTGATTTTTTGCAGTTTGATCAAATATGTTATTCCCTCCGTTCACTTTTACTTGACAAATTTTGTCTTCCCTTGATATGCGTAAAGTGACAAGTAAAAATAAAATTCTATTTTTAGTATATATGCCGAGTAAAAGTGAACGAGGGAATATCAATCTACTGAAACGAAGAGTGGAGCGAGTAATTGGTAAGTGAATCAATTTATTTCAAAAGTGACAATCCCTTAAATAATAAGCAAATAACTCATTTTCCTCCTAATTAATCTTTCGAAGTTCCAAATATATATTAATGATGTTAAAAAAGCAATTTCCATTTGCATTGATGGTCAATGAGTGGGTTATCGAAGTATAATAAAAGCAATGATTTAATATGTCTAGCTTTAAGCATGTCCTATTTTCACCACATTAAGCTTTCATAAATTTCATCATACTACCTACGACTCAATCATTAAATCCAGAATAAGACTAATAATTTAAAATTCAGAATAAGCCTATATCATGCGAAAGGTTTTAATAAGAATATTAAATTCAGAATAAGCACTTTGCGGGAGGAAACCTTACTTATATCTAATATTTGAACTAAACCATATTAGATGGTCATAGTCAAGTGATATATTGAGGAAAATATACACTATTTAATTATTAGTGGCAGAGCCATATTTTGAAGCTTGTATATTCGAAATTTTAATCCTTGTAAGTTATTGGGATGTAGATTTATACTGTGTATATATTCAATGAATTATTAAAAATAAGTACAGGATGTGAATCAAAGTTATTGGGTTTGGTCAAACCTGTATTTAACTTACTAGCTTCGCCGCTGTTAACTATGATTAAATATAGGAGTTTATGTATAACATGCACTCATTGATCATTTGGAGTAAACTTCCGGTATAGATAATTTTTCTAGGGCGAAAAAATATTTATATGTGCCGGGTATTTACATCAAATCATAGTAACTTACTATAGTTAATTACGTGATTTAATGATGTGAGAATGCATGTTAGTTAATCATGATTAAGTGCTAAAAATGCATGTGCAAACACATGACATATATTTATTAGCTTGGTGTAAACACCCGGTGGGAATGATGATTGGTTTCGGCTTAAACATAAATTAAACAATTTCAACTATTATAAAAGCACGAATGTTACACACTAAATATTTAACCACAAAAAAATTCTCGAAATGTTAATTGACTTTTATAGCCTTAAAAAAAGAAAATACTTGTTTAATATAACAATTTAAAGTTGGACGTAGTTGTAATGTACAAATTATATATTATCGAAGGACATAATTCTTTTCCATTTAAACAATAACTTTAGTTCTATTTACTTTTTCGATTTAAACTACAATAATTCAACTTTAGTTCTACTTATAATATGAATCAAATTTGCAAGGCGGGACCGTAAACTCCTATAAATTTGGTTCAATTACACCCTTGTACTACAATCGTATCATATGTCGTACTAAACCTTAAAACATATTAATATACACAAAAAAGTTAACAAATATATTCTAAAAATGATATTGCCAAATAACATGTTTTTGTACCTTATAAATAATGAAAATAATTAGAAATATGTAAATATTTTGACTGTGATCCTTTTAAGGAACAATCAATGGCTAATTACATTTTGAATTTCAAATATTAGTTTACTAATAATGCTAATTTATTGTATATACTGAACTAGTTTTATTTTATTGCTCTAAATGTTATACTATAAGAATACCTATGCAAATAATAAATAAATAAATATATATATATATATATATATATATATATATATATATATATATATATATATATATATATATATATATATGGTTTTTTTTCCTTTTCAAGAATAAATCTTTTTAGTTATTGTTTATTTTATGAATAAATCTTTATAGGTTATACGTTTTGTCATCAATAATTTCATGAGCCGATGATCGATCGGAAACAGCCTCTCTGCCCTTTCGGGTAGGGGTAAGGCCTGTGTACGTATTACCATATCCAGAGCTCACTTTGTGGGAATATACTGGGTAATAGTTGTTATTGTTGAACTGATTGATGATACTTTTGAATTTAATTTATTAATTCGTCAAACTCGAATAACTCCAAATTGCAAGATAATCATGACAATGGTCGAAAAGCTTTGAACTCTAAATTAGACGCAAGTTCTAAATACCAGAAAACCAAAGAAGATAGGAATTTGAAAGGACACCACCTCTAAGCTTTTGCTTATCATCATTCCTTTATACAAGAATATATTGGTTCCAAATCCTCGATTATGTTTTTTAAAAAAATTATTATGGGCTAGTTTGTACTCATTTCGGTTATTTGAGGGAAAGAAAACCCCTATTATTTTTGTCTTCGTTGGAATTTAAACCTGACACCTCCTTGTAAAATCACTCTTTTCCTCTATTTTTTATGTCTCATTATAAAGTCATTTTTTTTTTCGATTTTTAATTTCTCACTATAAAATCACTTTTTCAAGATCAGAAATTAAGAAAGGGTAAAACTTTTTGAATTTTGAGGACAAACCCTATATAGTTTGAACCTCTATGACCTATTCTTTTGAAAGAAAAGCTATCGCGCAAAGCATACTTTAGACAAGAAAATATTTTGATTTGAAAATTGGTACCCCAACTTGGTCTTTGTCTATTGATATTCAATTCCTATTAAATAAGATTAGGATATTATCCCCATTTTCATTTGTATCACAACAACTAGTTTGATATGGACCTTGTTTGTGATTCTTTTTGCATGTCTATTTCACTTCTTGTCATTGCTTTAATTGATCTAAGTCATTAAGACAAATTTCCAATAAATCTTAGAAGTTGGTTCGATTGAACTCATAATTTTCAGCATAAAATATAAATATAAATGCGTGCATGCGAGTGTCAAAAACTCTTGAAGTAGTATGTACATCAAAGTTTTAAACATAGTTATATTTCAAAAAACTAATAAAAATTTTGAATTAATTATACTTAAATCTTGAATCCGCCTCGGAATACGAAGTACAAGGATGAGAATAAGGTTAGTATCCAATATCCATCACAACGTTCAGGCAATTAATTGAGAATTAGGAAAACCTAATTTCTGATAGGAGATTATCAATTCTTGGTGTAAAGACAATATTGTCTCTTTCATTTATCAACTACACGCCCTAATCAGGTCAATGAAAAACTTGACCACTCTGAAAATCCCTTAAATATAGGGTACCCTACATAATTAATGCGTTATTCCATCCGATTTAATAAGTGATTTTTGGCTTTTTTTTGTGGTCCAAAATAAGTGATTTTTTCAGATTTCAAGAATTAATTAATTATTTTTTTCCATACATTGTCATTGGAGTAAATAGTATTGGAATATCTGTTAGGAGTGTTTATGTGAGATAGTAAAGATTAATATGGTCAATCTCATTGCTAATTATTGATAAAAGATGAATTTCTTAATATGTATAAAAATATTCAAAAAAATTATTTATTTTGGACCGAATAAAGTATTTGATTATGATGATCGATGAGTGATATCTATTCCTCTGAGTTGTCTTGTGGGATCCAAGAGTAGCAATGCATTTAATGCTGCTTTTGGCTTTATAACACAACTCTTCCATTGTTTTTGTGTGGCTCTGTTTCTTCCTTTCGGTCATGTATGACCATTCAGACTGACTGGAGCAAAAATTTGAAGTTTATAAGTTTTAAATTTATCATTAAATTCATAATCTATATTAGTAATTATTAGGTATACAAATAAAATATTTATACATATTTAATGAATTTATTAATACAAATACAAAGTCGAAAAAATTATTATTGGATTCATCTGAATCTATAACTATTGCTCTAGCTTTGCCACTATGCATATCAGAGTTCTTAAGCACCAAAAGACAAGGAAGGGCGTAGAAGTCAATAAATATTTTGAAAGTTGAAAATAATTATAGAAACGTAGATTTCTGAATAGGAACTCCAATTAAGATATGTGAATACAAGAAAATATGTGTGGATGGTTCATAATGCTAATTAAGTTCATAACTAGAGAGGTATTTAAAATTTTAAGTACTTGATGAATTCAACATCTAACGTTACTAACACTGAACTTAATTACCTTTTGGAAATTATGGTGTCACAATATAATATTTATTAGAATTAATTTAGACACAAAACATATATATATATATATATATATATATTAGTATTTAATCTAAAATATTGGATTCGATTTAACTGTGGCTAATAAGCTACTTCCTGCCATTGTCCATAACATTCTTCAGGCCTGCATAAAATGAAATTTTTATTCAACGAATTAAAGTAGTGTGCCATATTTTAGAAAGTAATACATAGTTGCGATAATTCTCATTTAAATTTGCAAGATTATAAAACTTGCAAGTTGCAAATGAGTGTTACCGGCTAGCCATGCACCAGCAAAATGTGCTGAAGTTATAATATACTCTTACGTAAATTAAAACAGTAAACAAAATTAATTTTGTTTACGTATCCTGTGAAAATATTATGTACCACTGTAGGGAAGATGGCAAAGCAGGTAAAAACTTAGGAAATAACTAATTACTGATCACAAGCCAATAGCCAATGGTGTTAAACTGTTAATATATATTCCATGTTGGATTTTATTATTATTTATTAATAATAAAAGAGGTGTGAATGGAAAGTGGTGGGAAAACAAATGGACTGAAGTGAAATTTTGATTGAGTTCATTTCACTAATGCACCTTATCCCTCATTGGTAGAAGAAAAGAAAATCTTTGTGTGCATGTACAGAAGCTCATCTTTTAGCTTTTAAAGAGCTAAGAAGAAGGAAAGCCTCGCGTCGTCGTCGTCGCTCGCTCGGCTTCGGCCAAAGATTGATTGATTAATCTTTAGGACAAAATTCTTTTTAAATAATTATTTATTTAATTAATTAAATTAATTAACGAAAATTCAATACGGAATAACCCATGACCGGTCCAGTTCGGCCCATTTTCTTTTCTAGATTATTTTATATCCCTTTTAATTTTTCCGCAATATTTCCAACACACCTATTTTCCAACAACCTGTCCTGAAAGGTTGCAAACCTTTTTAGAAACAATACCAAATTGGCTATATATATTCCTTCAAATCCCAGAATATTTACTTACGAAATTTTCTGATAATCTTCTTCTTCTTCTTCTGCATAAAAATTTCAGTTTATTTTACAGCCTTCGAGTGGTTCGCTGTTCATTGGCATTTTTGGTACCAACTCTTCGGTGAGTTAAATTGTTTTATTCCGGGAGGATATATTTCAGAACCTCGGATACTTGAGGGGAATAATTTCTTTAAAGACACATTGTATATTCAGTGGATTCGATTTTTTTCTTTACTGTTTTCGAAATTTATTTTGAAGTTTTTTTTTTTTTTTTTTTTTTTTTTTTTTTTTCAAATTAGGAGGATCTATAGTGTTTCCACACTTCCCCTCCACGGTGACTCGAACCCAAGACCTAACGGTCGTAGGTGGAGGTGCTTACCAACTGAGCAAGCCCAAATACTATTTTCAAAATTTATTTCTACTAACTTTCTGTTTCTGTTTTCAGAAAGATATTTTTTTTATTTACACTAGATATATAACATTCCCTAATCACGATTCACACCTCATAGTTTTTGTATATTTAAAACTTGGATGGAGTTACTACTTTTTAGTTTTATGATATAACCCCTCAACGAAAATGAATAACCAAAAATAAAGTGAAATATTAGAGCATTTGTGATCTTTGTGTTAAATCTAAATCTAAGTTTCAATATCGACAACCTATTTACATTGATTGCAAAAATCAAAATATCAGCAAAAGAAAAGAAAGTTGTAAAAAGGAAAGAAGCTCATGACGTCTAAACCAAAGGAGATAATGTTGAATCAAAGGAGTTGATGATGTCTAAACCAAAGGAGATGTTGCTGAATCAAAAGACAAGAAGCCATAAAAAAGGAAACCAAATCTCTCGTGCCCTCTCAGTCTAAATCAAAGGAGATCAAGACTATCAAACAAGGAAACATATCAAGTGAAGATCAGAGAATATCCGGCATCTTCAATCAGCAAAGTTAAACGCTCAAATTTCTCCATAAAATAAAGACGTGACAAGGAAATTCATGAATGAATCCAACCCATCTCAAGTGCAGGATTCGAGAGGCAACCCTTGGGCCAAATCTCTTAGAGGATTTTGTGACTCTCAAACTCTCCTATAAGAAGCATGTTCATTTCATAAAGAAGACTTACGCAACTACAAATACTTTTCTTTAAGTCTCTGTAGTTACTTAGGAGTCGATAAAGGTAAGAATGGAGTGGGTATCTTGGTAGATAGGGGACTTAGAGACTCTGTGGTTGAGGTTAGACGAGTGAATGATAGATTGATAACTATTAAGTTGGTAGTTGGTAAGTGCATTGTTAGCGCCTATGCGCCGTATGCGAGCCTAGATGGGGAGGTTACACGACATTTCCAGGAGGGGTTAGATGAGATTGTGTGCCAGGTTCCACCTGCCGAGAAGTTATTAATAGGAGGGGATTTCAATTGTCCTATAGGAAAGATCTCAGTTTTGGAGAGAGGAACGGATGAGGTACCTCGATGTTGGACTTTGCTAAGGCTTTTGGGTTGGGGATTGCAAACTCTAGATTTCCAAAGAGAGAGGAGCATCTGGTCACTTTTCAAAATACGGTGGCGAAGACTCAGATTGACTATCTCCTCCCCAGGAGGTGTGACAAAGGGATGTGCAAGGATTGCAAGGTGATTCCAGGTGAGATACGCATGATGCAACATATGATCTTGGTGATGGACGTTGGTATTTTTTTAAAGAGGAGGAGAAGGTATGCTCGAGGAAGACCGAGAATCTGATAGGGAGCCTTAACTAAGGATAAAGCCCAGGAGTTAGAATGGTGGTCAATGGCTATGGGAGCTTGGAGGAGCAGTGGTAACACGAGCACTATGTGGTCAGCGACAACAAATTATATAAGAGAGGCTGCGAGAGAGGTGTTAAGGGTCTCGACCGTCGTCTCTGGCGCGCACAAAAGAGACTGGTGGTGGAGTGAAGTGGTCCAAGGTAAAGTAGAAGCGAAGAAGGCGGCGTACCTGAAGTTAGTGGGGAGCATATGTGAGGAGTGGCGAGCGTGCATGGAGAGGTATAAATGTAGCTAGGAAGGAGGCTAAGATGGCGGTCAGAAGGCTAAGACTACGGCTTATGGTCGTATGTACGAGAAATTGGGGAAAAGGTGGGGAGAAGAAGTTATTCAGACAGGCGAAGTTGAGAGAGAGAAAGGCTCGGGATTCGGACCAATTGAGATGCATCAAGGATGACGACGATCGAGTATTGATGGAAGATTCTCATATTAAGAGGAGATGGCAGACTTACTTTCATAAACTTCTAAATGAAGAAGGGGACAAAGATATTGTGCTAGGTGAATTGGAGCGTTCCAAGAGTCACCGTGACTCTGGGTACTGCAGGCGTATCAAGGTTGAGAAGGTCGTGAGAGCTATGCGTAAGATGACTAGGGGCAAAACAACTAGGCCAGACAAGATTCTGGTGGAATTTGGAAGTGTGTGGGGAGAGCATGTTTGGGGTAGTTGACTAGGTTGTTTAATATTATTTTTGAGGCGAAGAGGATGACAGATGAGTCGAGGTGGATTACAGTGGTCCCATTGTATAAGAAAAAGGTGATATTCAGAGTTTTAATAATTATAGAGATATCAAATTACTGAGTCATACCATAAATGTGTAGGAGAGGGTGGTTAAAGCGAGGGTGAGGATGATAGTGTCTATATCCGATAACCAATTTGGGTTCATACCGGTTCGTTCTACTACAAAAGCTATACATCTTATTAGGAGGTTGGTGGAACTGTATAGAGAGACGAAAAATGATCTACATATGGTGTTTATTAACCTAGGAAATCGTATAACAAGGTTCTTAGAGAAGTTCTCTGGAGATGCTTGGAGGCAAAGGGTAGGTCGGTTCCCTACATTATGGCGATTAAGGATATGTATGATGGGGCTAAGACTCGAGTTAGGACAGTTGGAGGCGACTCTGGCCATTTTTCGATTGTAGTGGGGTTACACCAATGTTCTGCGCTCAGTTAGTTCTTATTCGCCCTGGTGATGGATGCTTTAACACACCATATTCAAGGGGATATGCCATGATGCATCATATTCACCAATGACATAGTTCTGATTGATGAGTCATGAGCCAGTGTTAACGAGAGGCTAGAGGTTTAGAGACATGCTCTTAAGTCTATGGGTTTCAAGTTAAGTAGGACGAAGACGGAATACCTAGAGTGTAAGTTCATCACTGAGCTGGGGGAAGTGGGCGTGGATGTGAGGCTTGAATCCCATGCCATCCCAAGTAGAGGCAACTTCAAGTACCTTGGGTCGGTTATCCAGGGGGGAAGGGAGGTCAACAAGGATATCACACACCGTATTGGGGTAGGATGGATGAAGTGGAGGTTAGCATCTAGAGTCGTATGTGACAAGAGAGTGCCACTAATACTTAAATACAAGTTCTACAAAGTGGTGATTAGATCAGCCATGATGTATGTGGCAGAGTGTTGGCCTGTTAAGAACATACAAATCCAGAAAATGAAAGTAGCATAAATAAGAATAATGAGGTGAATGTGCGGGCACCCTAGGATGGATAAGATTGGGAATGATGATATTTGGGAGAAGTTGTAACTGGATCCCATTGATGACAAGATGTGGGAAGCGAGGCTCAGATAGTTCGGGCATGATCAGATGAGAAGCCTAGATGCCTCGGTAGAGAGGTGTGAGCGGATGGTTGTGGAGGGAACGAAAAGAGGTAGAGGGAAGCCTAAGAAGTATTGGAGAGAGGTGATCAGGCAGGATATGGCAAGGCTTCAGATTTCCGAGGGCATGGCACTTGATAAAAAATATGGAGGTCGAGTATTAGGGTTTTAAGTTAGGAGGTAGTTGAGTCTTACCTTACTTCATACCTCTTTGAGACTAGTCTAGTGTGATTTTATTGGGTTGTTATTGTTGTTGTTGTTGTAGTTATTAGCTCAAATATTGTATTCCTAAGTCTACAAGTGTCACAAAAGATAGAAAGAGTTAGAAAACAAAAGAGAGTTGTGTCAAAATCCATAAATTTCTGTCGATCACCGTTGGTGGTGAACGAACTAAAACCCTCACTGTTATAATTCTATATCAAGATCTAAGAGAACCCTTATGATCTAAGGGAGCTGGATGTAAGTACCACATCGGTACCGCACTAGTATAAAAATTATTGCGTCATGTTTAGTTTTCCATTCGTTAAGTTTATCTCTGCTTTACATGCTTACTGCGCAAAACTTAGTCGACTAACTTTACAATTAGTCAACTGTTTTCTCTAGTCTGCAATTCCCTCCCCCCCCCCCCCTTAAGTGAATTGCTATCAGAGCAAGATTTATAAACTATTTTTAATAGCTAGTGAGGAAAAGATCATGAGATCGAACACAATCGTTGGTGCATTATTTCAAGAAGGAACCTCTCAAGTACGGCCACCATATTTCATTGGGAAACACTTTTCTCATTGGAAAGTGCGTAGAAAAATATACATTATGTCATATGACATCAAAGTATGGCAGGTGATCAAAAAGGGAAATCTTCCAATTCCCCCAAAGAAAGATGAGAATGGTCAAGTCATAGTATCAACTGATCCACTTGATTTGGTTGATCACACTGATGAGAAAGCTGCTATCATAACTCTGAATGCTAAATCAAAAAATCTACTCTATAATGCTATAAGTGTTAAAGAATATGAAAATACCTCAAGCTCTGAAATTGCTAAGGACATGTGGGATAAACTGGAGGTCACATAACCAACTAGGTAAAAGAAACAAGGATAAATCTTTTGGTTTGTGAGTATGAGCTATTTCAAATGAAGGATGGAGAATCAGCAAAGGAAATGTTCTCCAGGTTCACCAAAGTTATTGAAGATCTAAAATCCTTTGGTAGAACGATAAAGAGCGCAGAATAGGTCAGAAAAATTCTCAGAAGTCTATCCACAATTTGGCAGCCCAAGGTTATTGCTCTCGAGTGTTAGGATCTTGACAACATGTCCTATGATGAACTTAGAGGTGATCTAATAGACTTTGAGAAAACTCATTTGGACGGCAAAATTCATCAAGAAAAGAAAAAAGTAGTTGCCTTCAAAGAAACTCTGGCTGAACCAGAAGATGAAGAAGAAGAGGAAGGAGAAGAGCAGGATGAAAACATAGCCATGCTCTCCCAAGTTGTATCAAGCATGATGAAGAAAAACAGAAATAGAAGAAGAGGTAAACTTAACTTCATAAAGGGAAGGACAAATAATGAAAATGATGGAAGATGCTATGAATGTGGAAAACATGGAAACATTCAAGCTTATTGTCCCGAACTAAAGAAGCTTAATAGGAACCACCAAAAGAAGAAGTCCTTTGGCGCATGGAGTGATGAAGAAGAATCTCACCATAAAGAAATAATATGTTATATGGCCATAAAATATGATAGCATTGAGGAATCAGGAAAGAGTGGATTCACAACAAACAATGGAGCAGATAAGGAAGAAAACTCAGGTGAACTTAACCTTATGGCAGATGAGGGAATCAGTGAGGTATATCTTCCTACTTGTCCCAACTGTTATGAACTTCAAGAATTTATTGATATTGCTTTTGCAGATATTGAAAGAGTTCTAAATGAACTCATAAAGATCCAAAGGGTAAAGAAAAATTGGGCCTTGAAGCTGGAAGTTTGTGAAATTGTGCGTGACATGCTTCAAGAGGAAGTTAATGAACTTCAACTTCAACTGAATGGATTACAAAAATCCAAAATTCATAGTTCTATCAAATCAAATGAAACTACTTCTCAAAATCCTTTGAGTAGAACTAGAAACTCTCATGCATGCTCTTATTCTGGTAAAAATGGTCACAACACTAACCAATATATGAATAGAATCAGAGCAGAAAGAGGCTATGAAAATCCCAAAAATCCATCGTGTTTTTATTGTGAGAAACATGGTCACACCTCTAACCGTTGTAGGTTCAAGGACAACAAGAGATGGGTATGGCGACCTAAATCCTCTTATCAAGCTAACACTCAGAAATCTAACCATTCAGGACATAAGCATGCTTGAGTACCTAAAAATAAGTAACTTTGTTTTGTAGGAACACCGCAAGAAGAATCAAAAAGAAAAATGGTATCTCGATAGCGCGTGTTCCAGACATATGACTGGTGACAAACAATTAATCAAAACAATCACCAAACTAGATGGAGGAATATTTACCTTTGGAGATAAATCAAAAGAAAACGAGATTGGAGTTGGAAAAGTCCCCCTAAGCTCAACATGTAATGTGGACATTTACCTGGTCGATGAATTCGGTTACAATCTTCTCAGTATCTGTCAAATATGTGACAATGACTATGAGGTTCATTTAAGAAACATGGTTGGTTTATAAAAGACGAATGAGGTAAAGTTATTCTTTCAGGAAATAGAGATAGAAATGTATGTACTATTAGCAATATAGATAACCTTAGTAATCAAATATGTATTGCTTCTATGATTGATGATCCTTGGGTTTGACATAGAAAACTTGGACACGCTATCATGCAACCATTCAAAAACTTTCTAAACATGATCTTGTTATTGGTTTTCCAAAACTAAAATTTTCAAAATATTATATTTGTGATGCATGTCAATTAAGAAAGCAAATGTGTTCTTCTTTTAAGGTCAAAAACATTATTTCTACTGCTAAACATCTTTAACTATTGCATACGAATTTATTTGGCCAACTAGAATTGCTAGTTTAGGTGGTAGAAAATATAATTTTATTATCGTGGATGATTTTTTTCGATTTACATGGATTATGTTTTTAAGTAATAAAGATGAAACTCTAAGAAATTTTGAAGTATTTTGTTAGGAGGTTCAACGAGAAAAGGGATACTACATTTCCACTATCAGAAGTGATCATGGAGAAGAATTTAAAAGTAGAGCTTTTGAATTTTTTTTTGCAATGATCAAGGAATCTCTCACAACTTCTCTTCACCAAGGTCACCATAATAGAATGGAGTGGTAAACATAAACGTATAACTTTACAAGACATGGCAAGAACCATGATTGTGGAGAATTATCTACCTCGCCTTTTTTGGGCAGAAGCTGTGAGCACAACATGTCATATGATCAACCGGTATCTGATTCGACCAATCCTTTAAAGGACTCCATATGAACTACGGAATGGCAAAAACCCAACATCAACTATTTTTATCCTTTGGTGCAAATGTTTAATTCACAACAATGGACAGGACAATCTAGGTAAGTTTGATCCTAAAAGTGATGAAGGTATATTTTGGATACTTCTCCTCAAGTAGAGCACATATGGGTTATTATAAAAGAACCTTATGCATTGAAGAATCAATTAATATTGTTTTTGTTGATACTAACCCTCACTTAAAGAATGAAAAACTTATTGAAGATGAGGAAATTTCTATTTTCCTAAATCGGTTGTTGTAGGAAAAGATCAGCAAAATAAGTCAGTTGGTGAGCAGACTTAGTCAACTAAAGAGCATATTGAAGATCATGAACCTTCCCAAATAGATCAGTCGACTGATATAGAAAGATAACCTTCCTCAAACACTCTAACTGAATGGAAAAGTGAATCTAGCTATCCTCACATATTCATTATCGGAGACCCATATTAGGAATCACTACTAGAAGATCCCAAAAGCTCAAATCACATGTGGCTCTAATTTCTCAGCTTATGCCAAAGAAAGTAGATGAAGCACATAAAGATGTTCAATGGATAAAAGCAATGAAAGATGAACTTTATCAGTTTGAAAGAAATAAAGTGTGGGAACTAGTTCCAAAACCTTCAAACTCATCTATTATAGAAACAAAATGGGTGTTCAGGAATAAATTGAATGAACCTGGACACGTAGTTCAAAATGAAGCAAGGCTAGTTGCACAAGGATACTCTCAGCAAGAAGGAATCGATTATGACGAAACCTTCACACCTATAGCAAGATTGGAATCTATTCGAATACTACTTGCATTTGTCGCTCATATAAGATTCAAACTATTTCAAATGGATGTAAAAAGTGCGTTTATAAATGGCTTCATCTCTGAAGAAGTATATGTGAATCAACCTCCTAGAGTTGTAAATGGCACTCTCCCAGATCGTGTATACAAGCTGGCTAAAGTTTTGTACGGACTCAAGCAAGCTCATTGTGCCTGATATGAAAGGTTAAGCTCTTTCCTTCTAAATCAAGGTTCAAACGAGGTAATATATACAACCCTGTCCATTAAGAATTCAATTTCAGGTAATCTTATTACTCAAATTTATGTTGATGATATTTTTTTTGGCAGTCCTAACTCTATTCTATATGAAGAATTTGCTATTTCTATGAAATATGAATTGGAAATGAGTATGATGGGAGAATTAAATTTCTTTCTTGGACTGCAATTCAAACAGTCTCCTAAAGAGATCTTCATTAGCCAAACCAATTACACCAAGAAACTTTTAAAGAAGTTTGGCATGAAGAATGTTAAGTTTATTGGAACACCAATGAGTCCACCAACAATGCTTGATGAAGACATCAATTGAAAAAGTGTTGATGAAATTATATATAGAGGAACGATTAGATCCTTATTATATCTCTCTGCTAGTTGACTAGATATTTATGTTTTGTGCTTGCAATTGTACAAGATTTCAGTCGGCTCCTAAGGAATCATATCTTACTGGTGTTAAACGTATTATAATATACCTCATTGGTACCTATGAACTAGGATTATGGTATGCTCATTCTAATAATTTTTCTTTAAGAGAATTTTCAGATGCAGATTTTGCAGGTGATAAGATCGACAGGAAAAGTACCAGTGACAAATGTCAACTTTTGGGAAATGCACTAGTTTCTTGGCATAGCAAGAAATAAAATTGTGTTGCCTTATCAACAACTGAAGAAACATATTTAGATGTTGGAAGTTGTTGTACACAAGTTCTATGGATAATGCATTACCTTCTCGACTACGATTTATCTCTTATCTCTACTCCTATATTTTGTGATAATACTAGTGTCATTTATTTGTCAAAAACTTTTGTTCATCATTCTAGAGCGAAGCATATAGAAATCAAGTATCATTTATTCGTGATCATGTTGCTAAAGATGATATTGTATTAGAGTTCATTAGAACTGAATCTCAACTTGCTGATATTTTTACAAAACCTTTTCTAGAGGAAAGATTTTGTTTACTATAGAAAAAGATTAGCATTGTGCCCAATTTGTAAAACAAATATTTTTGTATTTTTCTATAATATTTTATTTCCTTTATTATGAGTGTTTAACTTTAATTTGCTGTAAGTATCATTATTACTTTTCCATCTATACCGCCGGAACATCCTTTCAAAAAGGTAACTCCATTCTAAATTTGCCTTTTCCATTAACCAAGACGAATTTTCAATCTTTCCAATGCCCTGTTAAAAACCTTTACTTCTTTTCTTCACTCCTCATTCTCATCTAGCAAATTTTCTCACCATGCCAAAAGGAAATCTTTCCTCTTCTACTGCAACCAGACGAAACAGAAGATTTCAAAAAATCCTCAACCCTAAAGAAACTGTTGCCCTGGAGTCATCCATCAATTCAGATTTTCTCAAAATAGACAATGAGTGCAATGAATCTTCAAAAAATATTTCTATTATTCAGTAAATGGCAGGAAAAATGCTTATGGAGCAAACCCCTGAAAAGCCTGCATGCAAGAAAGGAAAGGTGGAAAACATGGAATTCGAACTAGAGGACAAATTGATTTTCTATGGACCTAGCGAAAAAGTAAGGTTTGAGTCTTATAAGTCAAAATCTATGGCTTAAGGATGCTCTGTAAGCCTTTCTCTTATGAAAAATCTGCACTGTGATGTGACTGCTATATTTGATTTTCAACATCTTTCTTCTCTGTTTGATACTATTGGGAACACTATTTATGAAGAGCCTATGAGAATTTTCTATGTAAATTTGTTTGTGAATGATAAAGATGAATTTCGGAACCCTTGGTATTAGGCACTCGAATTGTTTTGGACTCTTATCAATTTGAAAAGATCTTCTCTACTAAGTTTAGTGGGTTTGATGTCTTTGTGCAAAATTCTTGGCCAAACGATTTTAAGTCTATTTTGAAGAAGTAAAAGCCTTTCTGGCTGATAACCCTCCTGATATTAGTCCCAAGAATATAAAGTTTGAACACTGTATTTTGGCCCACATGATTGCCAATACTTTATGCTTGAGAGTATTAGGGACATATCTTCTTCTTCTGCTTATTTACCATATGATCTCTAGGTCGTATATCGAAGACCCACAACAACATCTGAAGAACTTTCTATCAATTTATGTCACTCTAAGAAAACCAAATATGACTCATGAGGTAATCAAATTATTACGATTCTCATTCTTAATGACCGGGGAGGCTCCAACTTGGTTGAAGTTTCTCCCAATAAACTCCATTTCAACTTGGGAGGAACTAGTCAAGCAGTTCTTAAACAAGTTTTATCCATCCAACAAAAATGCGAGGCAAATTGATGAGATATTGCAATTTGAGCAGAAATCGACTGAGACTTTGCAATAAACCCGGGAGAGGTTTAAGGGTATGTTGGTGAAGTGTTCGCACCATGGCATTCTAAATCAGATGCTGGGACGGAGATTATATATGGGTTAGGATAACAGTATGAAGGCCAATGTAGATGCTTCTACTGGGGTGCATTCTTGGGCAAAACATTCACAGAGTGTAAGATTCTTCTTGACAAGATGTCTCAAAATTCAGGCTGGACGACGAGAGACACAACACTCACTCTAATAGTGCATTCTGTCCCTCTTGACCCAAACAATACAAATGCAAAAAACATAGCCACTCTCATGACCCATATGAGCTTGCTGACAAAATAATCGATGAGATGGGTTTGAAATATGTGCACATTGTTTATACCGCCAATAGAGGAGGCTTATGAACTCCTTACATAAACTAGTCATATGTGTGCTTGTAGAGTGGAGAGAATGACAACCAGGGTTTTAGAGAAGATATTAATTATGTAAAGAATTTCAGAGGTCAGAGGCAAGGTGGGAAGAAATGGGGATCAACATCAAACCAGCAGTACAGATAGAATTAACCACAACAAAACTCCAATCCAGGAGGAGTACGACCATAAGGCTAAGTCGTGCCTTATCAAAGGAAGCATGGTTATAATTAGCAACACCAGCTACAGTTGGCCTACCAACCACCCCATCAACAGCAGGACAGCAACATGATCGAAATAAGAGCCATGCTATAACAACTCATTGGGACAAATGGAAAGACGCAAGAGAAGTTAGTTGCACGTGATTCAGTAATCAAAGGCACTGAAACTCAATTGGGACAGCTATCTATGGCCTTGAAATAATGCTTACAAGGAACATTTCCTGCAGATAGAAACATTAATCAAAAAGAGCAGAACCCAAATCAGCTCATGGCAGTGATTCTCAAGAATGGAAGAGATTTAGAATGGGAGCAAGAAGTTGCTCAATCTACAAGGGAGACAACACCAACTACTCCAGTTACATTAGAGACAGATGAGTCAGCAGAGCTCATTAAGGTTGTAGTCGAACATGCACATGTTGACAACGGTAAGGAGAGGGAAGGTGAACAACTCCCAGAACCGGTGGTAAAAAAAACCTCCAGCAAAGAAAAGACACAAAATAATAGGCAGAGGTTGACTCTGGCACCATTCCTTCAGAGGTTCGCAAAGCGAAAGAAAGATGATAAACAAGAAATTCATGGATGCTCAAACAAATTAAATTGAATATTCCAGTGATGGATGCTTTGAGGGAAATTCTAGGGTATGCAAAAATAATGAAGGACTTAATGTCACGAAAATTTGACTTCCAAGACCTGTCCACTATAACTCCGATACAGACCTGTAGCGCAGTAGTGACAAAGCATATGGCTCAAAAGGTGTCTGATCCAGGTAGTTTCACTATCCCATGCATCATTGTGACTTATGCTTTTTTTATAGCATTGTGTGACTTAGGAGTCAGTATAAAATTGATGCCCTTGGCAATTTATACAAAATCGGGCATTGCAAAGCTAGACCAGCCTCAATGTTGCTGTTACTGACTAATCGTATAGTCAAAAGACCAACAAGAATTCTTGATAATGTGCATATTCAAGTGGGAAAATTTGTATTCCCTGCCAACTTTGTCATTCTTGACTGTCAAGTGGATGAAAAGATACCAATCATTCTAGGAAAGCCATTTTTAGCCACTAGGAGAGCATTAATCGATTGTCAGACTGGAGAATTGAAAATGAGGTTAAACAATAAAGAAATAATATTTAATGTTCAAAAATCAATGAGGAGATCCAGCAAATTTGTAAATTTCTCGCTAGTGGAGGTCGTAGATGTAATACTACAAGGGGAGGATGAGAATATTAATGTCGGGGATCCAGTAGAAACTTACTTGAAGAATCTGGAAAATGTGGATAGTGAGGAGTTGGCAGAGTGGGTCATGGCTCTCGAAGGTCAAGGGTTCTATAAAAGGATATGCAATTCCATCCCCCACACTTAGAAAAAAGAACAACACCACCTACAAAACCATTGATAGAGGAGCCACCACGGTTGGACCTAAAACTGCTTCCAACTCACCTCAAGTATGCTTTCTTAGAGCCTAATTCTACTTTACCTGTTATTATATCATCCACTTTGCTAGTTGTGCAGGTATAACAACTCCTACATGTGTTACAGGAATGTAAAACTGCTATTTGTTGGACAATGACACACATAAATGATATCGTCCTAGATTTTTGTATGCGCAAGGTTCTCTTGGAAGAAGGGCACAAACCTTCCAGAGAACATCAATGAATGCTGAACCCGAATATGAAAAATGTGGTGAAGAAGGAAGAGATCAAGTGGTTAGATGCGGGTATCATCTTCCCCATCTCTGACACCAATTAGGTCAGCCATGTTCAGTGTATGCTGAAGAAGGGAGGAATGACAGTTGTACAAAATGAGAATAATGAGTTTATCTCGACTCGTATAGTCACGGGGTGGAAAATTTGCATGGATTATCAAAAATTGAACATAGCCACCCAAAAGGACCAGTTCCTCTTGCTATTCATTGACAAAATGTTAGATTGGTTGGCTAGGCGATCTCACTTCTATTTCTTGGATGGATATTCGAGGTACAATCAAATCTTAATAGCCCCCAAAGACAGAGAGAAAACATCATTCACTTGTCCGTATGGCATCTTTGCCTTTCGGAGAATGCCTTTTGGACTTTGGAATACACCGACCATATTTCGGCGGCGTATGTTAGCCATTTTCATGGACATGGTTAAAGACATTATGGAGGTATTTATGGATTATATCTTCGTAGTGGGGGATTCAGTCGAGGACTGTCTTTACAATTTAAGAAAAGTGCTCGGAAGATGTGTGGATACAAATTTAGTCCTGAATTGGAAATAGTAGTAATTTATGGTACAAAAAAGGATAGTCTTGGGGCGTCGAGTGTCAAGTAAAGGAATTGATATTTACCATGATAAGGTTGACGTGATTGAGAAGTTTCCATCACCCACTTCGGTCAAGGCAGTAAGAAGTTTCCTTGGGCACGTCGGGTTCTACAGATGATTCATAAAAGATTTCTCTACGATTACTAACCCTTTATGTAAACTCCTTGAAAAGGATCGAACCTTTGTTTTTTCTAATTATTGCACATTGCCATTTGAGGAGATAAATAATAGATTGGTGACTGCACCCATCATGTTTGCACCTAACTAGGAGCAATTGTTCGAGCTCATGTGTGACACAAGTGACTGTGCTATAGGAGCAGTCTTGGGGTAGCGAAAGGATAAGTTGATGCACCCAATTTACTATGCAAGAAGAATGCTAAGCGGTGCACAACTCAATTATACCGTGACGGAAGATGTTGGCTGTAGTTTTTGCATTTGAGAAATTCAGGTCGTACTTGATTGGTTCAAAAGTATTTATACTGACCATGCAACAATTAGGTACCTGATAGGAAAGAAGGAGTCAAAGCCACACTTGATCCGCCGGGTTCTTTTGCTACAAGAATTCGATCTGGAGATCCATGATAGAGAAGGGACAGAGAACCAAGTAGCAAACAAAAACTCTTAAGGTTGGAAGGAGCTGAAAAGAAGGTAGAGGTTGAAGATATAACATAGACATTCCCAGATAAACAGTTACTACCACTGACAATGGAAGAGACGATATGGTATGCTAATATTGCTAATTATTTAGCAAGTGGTATTATTCCTTATGAACTCTCTTCAATTCAAAGGAAAAAGTTCTTCCGTGATTTCGGTCATATTATTGGGATAAACCTCAACTTTTTAAAATATGTGTAGATAACATGATCCGAAGGTGTATCCCCAAGAAAGATCAATATTCCATTTTGCAGGCTTGCCATGCTTCACCATATAGTGGACACTTTGGAGGAATTCGGACAGTGGCTAAGATGTTGGAATCGGGTTTATATTGGCCAACTCTATTCAAGGATGCCCATGCTTAGGTGAAAAGTTACGATGAGTGCCAAAGGATAGGCAACATATCTCAATGTCACGAGATGCCGATGACTACTATTCAAGAGGTAAAGGTATTTGACATATGGCGATTGACTTTGTGGGGCCATTCATCAGCTCATATGGTAACAAAATATATACTGGTGGCAGTTGACTATGTATCCAAATGGTTTGAAGATGTATCTCTCCCAACCAATGATGCAAAAGGGGTGACTAACTTTACAAAGAAAAACATCCACACACATTTTGGCACCCCGAGTGCTATAATCAGTGATGGTGGAAACAATTTTTGCAATATAGTGTTCGTACGGCTATTGGAAAAGTATGGAGTTCGCCATAAGGTGACCACACCTTAACACCCACAGCTGAGTGGGCAAGTTGAAGTGTTAAAGCGGAAAATCTAAAGTGTCCTATCCAAGACAGTGAATGTGACAAGGACTGATTAGGCAAAGAAGCGGGATGATTCATTATAGGCGTACCGCAAAACATTTAAAACTCCAATTGGTATGTCACCATACAAGTTGGTTTTTGGAAAATTATACCACCTTTCAGTGGAGCTTGAGCATAAATCCCATTGGGAACTATGGCAATTGAATTTGGATATGGAGACCACAGGCACCAGTAGAGTCATTGGGTTACAGGAACTCAAGGAATTCAGGTTTCATTCATTGGAAGATGCAAGATTGTACAAATAAGGGATGAAAATTATGAATGATAAGCATATTCTAGATCGGAACTTCATACCTGAAGATCTAGTATTGTTATACAACTCGAGACTAAGATTGTTTCCATTTAAATTGAAGTCCCGACTGTCACGACCCTTCAGAGTGGTGCAAATGTTCTCAAGTGGAGCTATAAAAATTAAATCCGAATATGGAACAAATAATTTCACACTGAATGGGCAAAGGTTGAAACATCACCTTGGAATGGTCGAAAAAAAAGGGGAATAGAGTGGTGATATCTTTGGTGAGCTACAATACACGAGCGAAGAGTAATAATGTAAGCCAGCATCATGCCACGATGTTAAATTAGGCACTTTTAGGGAGGAAACCCATTATTTTTCTTTGTTCTTATTTTTTGAATTTATTTCTGAATGGTGACAATATTGATCGATCTACTAAGGTGCAGGAATGAAATTATGCGCAGTGGAAGGACTTGCGGTGATGAAATTATTTCGCAGATAGACAAATGTGAGAAAAAGTAAAAACATTTTGGATGCATAAATCTGCAGTCGCGAACGTGGATTTTGCATAGGGTTTTGTCCGCATCCGCGGATGCGGCGATGTTCAGGTTGAACTAATATTTCTTTTCTTTTCTCTTCTATTCCTTTATTTTTAAGTTAGTTTTATTAATCAACCCCCCCCCCCTCCCAATTTTCAACACCCAGTCCCCATTTTTTCCTCCCCCCAACAAACAAATCTTAAACAAAACCATTCCTCCCCCTTTCCCCAAATAAAAAATAACGCACCCCTCCTCCTCCTTCTTGCCAATTTTTTTAAATCAACAAAAAACTCTTCTCCTTCTTCCTCTTCTTTACTCAACCACTACCCAAGCTCTTTTCCTCACAAGATCTTCAAGTAAGTAACATACTTTTACTTTCTTTTTTTAGTTGTTTTTTATTTCTTTGTTTTCATAATTTTTCTCTTCTATTGTAATTGTAGGATAGTAGAAGTTATGGTTACTCTTGTCTTTGTTTTTTTTATTAATTGTATATATGTTCTTATGTGAGGATAACAACTTTGGTTGGGTTGGGGTAGACATTGTTGAGTTTGTGAAGAATTGAAGTTTAATAGGGTATTTGGGTTATTTGGGGGGGGGGGGGGTATGCACAGTGAGTGTTTGTTTAATTCCCACAATGAGTTTTTCTTATAAATTGTAACTAATAGTGCGAGTAAAGTCTGAGTAATTGCCCTTGCTTCCCCTATTCCGCAGATTATTGATAGTGGTGGTTGTTGTATAGGTACCATGACATCTTTAAAGAAGAGACGCACTACCAGTGCCTCATAAAATGGTAATGGAGGCTTGTCTCGAGCATGGAGACCAGCCAGTTCAGCTCAGTTTGATCTCACGAGGTTTGTCTCCAAAGCTGCCCAAGACCATTTTAGTTGGAAGGCTATTAGAAAGCCTATACCGAAAAGAGGAGTTGATAGGGGATCCCTCCAAGCTAGGTATCCCAATATGTATAGGGAGTTGATTAGGTGTAGGCTAGACATCTTCTTCGAAGAGCCGGAGAAGGGTAACTTGATGCTTGTTAGGGAATTCTACGCAACTGCTCTGAACATGAGGATCACATTCTCACTATGCGGAAAAGGAGGGTGAATGCCTTGATAGAAGCCATTAGGAGAGTGTATCGTTTGCCTGTATTCACTGGGAGGTGGATTAGTATGATATTTACCGGCGAGAACCACAAATTGGCACATGTTTTTTAGAAATATCTGTGTACCAGACAAAGAGGTAGTGTGGGTTGTACCAGGATTGAAGTTACCGAGCCTCACTCACCTTTGAAGGAAAGTGCTAGTTGTACATCATCAATAGTCGACTACTACCGTCCCATAACACCACTTAGGTAAATAGTCTAAGAGCTGCTTTGATATGCTATTTCATGAAAAACCAAGATATTGATGTGGCCAAGGTTATTCAATCTGAGATGTGCATCCGTTCAACACTGAGGAGTTATGGATTTTTCCTCAATTCTCTAGTCACTATATTGTGCCAGGCCACGGGGGTGCTAGAGAACCCAAATATGGATGGCAAGGTAAAGAAAGAAGCAAAGTTCCAAGCAGACAAATTGACCATTATGAAGGACAGGGT